>CAUYTI010015888.1:0-11853 GCA_963575145.1 Galago senegalensis | reverse complement strand
GTAGAGTGCGATGGCATCATGCTCACAGCAACCTCCAACTCCTGGGCTCAAGCGAGTCTCCTGCCTCCACCTCCCAAGTAGCTGGGACCACAGGCGCCCGCCACAACGCCTGGCCATTTTTTGGTTGCAGCCATCATTGTTGTTTGGCGGGCCCGGGCTGGGGATTCAAACCCGCCACCTTAGGTGTATATGGCTGGCGCCTTAGCCAATTAAGCCACAGGCGCCGAGCCAGATATAGGCATCTTAATTATATTTCTTACCAACTTGTTTTATGATATTGTACCAGTTTTCCATACATTACCTTTTAGATGACTTTTATCAGATTACAAGGAAGAGTAATAAAAAAGAAAACCCTAATGAAATATTTTAGTACAGGCATGGTGGCTCACACCTATAATCCTAGCACCCTGGGAGGCTGAGGCAAGTGGATTGCATGAGCTGAGGAGTTCAAGGCCAGCCTGAGAAAGAGTGAGACCTGTATCTACTAAAATAGAAAAAATTAGCTGGGCATTGTGGAGGGCGCCTATAGTCCCAGCTACTTGGGAGGCTGAGGCAAAATGATCGCTTGTGCCCGAGAATTTGAGGTTGCTGTGAGCTATAACACCAGGGGCCTTTATCCAGGGTGACAAAGTGAGACTCTGTCTCAAAAAAAGAAAAAAATGTTTTTCAAAAAAGGAAGTGGTTTGCCCTTCCCCCATTGCCTGTAATCTATAACTCATTTCCCCAATTTCAGTTTTTCTTCCTTTTACAAAACATTTGACAGCACCGTCTAGTATTTGTTTGCTTCAGTCAGTTGTAACTATGCCAATTAGTTCTGTCTTGAACTTTAGCAATTCAACTTGAAAGTTCAATTTGACAAAGACTCTGTGGACCAACGGTGTGTCCTCTGGTCCTGGGTAAATCGGAGATGAAAAGGCAGGTGCCCTTCCCTGAAACGATGACATCCCAGGTGGAGAGAAGGATGGCACATAAACAAATAATACAGTGAGCACAAACACAGGAGGGACAGACTGATTGTATGGGGGGCCCGAAGACCCTCTGGGGGAGGGGGGACCAGAGCAAAAGCCTAGAGAAGGGCCCTGCAGGGAACACCACCGTCTGCTACCGGCCAAGTGAAGGCCTTGTGAGCGGATGCCAACTGCCCTATCTAGAGGAGCTTGTCCCCACTCGTCCCCAGCAGATCACATCCCTACAGAGAGGTAGACCCAGGAGTGCCAAGATTCCAATTTTTTCAAAAGAAGTTGAATCTAATTTTTGTGTATAATTCCTCATTTTTGAAAGTTGTTAATTCATTTGAATTTTAAAGACTTTACAGTGGGTTCCTCAAAAAGCTAAACACAGAATTACCATGTGATGCGGTGGCGGTTCCACTGCTAGGTGTATTCCCAGAAGAAGGGAAAACAGGGCTCAAGCAGATATTTGCATCCCAGTGGTCATTGTAGGTGGAAGGTGGAAACATCCCAGATGTCTATCAACAGACGAACGGGTAAACAAAACGTGACACAGCCACACAAGACAATCTTATGTGGCCATAAAAAAAATAATGACGTTCTGGGTAAAAGGCGGGACCATACCTATGGAGCATATTACAAGGGTACAAGTCAAATCTGTCAAGTGCAGAACATAAATGTCTTAACACAATAATCAAGTAAATGAGGCGAAAACTGTGTGTATTGGTTTGATGTAACCACGTCAGATTGTATAAAAAAATCAACACATGGTACCCTACAAATGCATAGATGTATTCATGATCTATGTGTATTTGACTTAATAAAAAAAATAATGAAGTTCTGATAAATGCTACAACATGGATGAAATTTCAAAACATTACATTAAGTGAAATAAGCCAGCCGCAAAAGGACAAATATTGTGTGATGACACTTATGTGAAATACCCAGAATTGGCAAATTCAGAGACTGACAGTAGAGAAGAGGTTACCAGGGGCGGGGCCAGGGATGAGGGTGGGAGGTGACTCTACCAAGGGCGATAAAGTGAGACTCTGTCTCTAAAAAAAAAGAGAAAAAAAAAGAAATTGGTGCCAATGAAGTATACACTTAATAATGGTTTAAAAACACCTCCAGAGCGGTTGGACAACACACGTCAGTGTTGCTGCGTGAGCTGTGGGCTCCCGGGTTGGGCCCTCGAGCTCGGAGTGACTGACACCCGGCATGTCATCTGCACTGAGCAGCTTCCCATGCAAGGACTCGGTGCAACGCGGCACTCGAGAAGAGACCGTGAGTGGGGTTGAGGAGGAGGAAAAAATTAAAAATGCATATTCCCAATCCTCAAGGAGATTAAGGCTAGAAATAGACCTCACAGTAGTAATGTGACAACACACTTTCAGAGGTGACAAAAATGTGCCTCAAGAGACTCAGGATGCTCCAGGGAAGAAACAGCACGTGCAAAGGTCAGGGGAAGGACACGGAGGACACATCTGAACCAAGTGGGATGGGAGCCACACCCAGGGAGACGGGCAGCTGGAAAGGGAGAGGGGCTGTTACTGCCAGATTGAGGATTCCCATTCATTCTGAGCAGAACAGGAGCTTCTCAAAGCCATCCCTGAGAGGATTAGCCAGGCATCTGGGTGTAACACAGATGGACGAGAGTGACGTCAGGGGTGGGGTGGGGGGACCTGAGCAGTGGCCCAGAGGGGCTCTTGTGGAGGAGTGACAGATAGAAGCAGCTCCCTTGAGGGCAGGGAGCTTCTCCACGGGCCCTAGAACGGTGGCTACACACCTGAGGAGAGATGGCTATACACAGCTTCCATCTGATGTGAAGTTCTGGTCTGTTTTTTAGGTTAGGGGAGACTGAAGGAGCAGAATCAGTGGGGACTCGTGTGCGATGGAGATGGAGAGAGAATGTGGAGTGAATTGTCAGGGTAGAAGGCACAGGACAGCGCAGAGTGGACAGACCTGGTGAAGGAGGGAGGAATTAAGGGAGGGAAGAGACTGGGAGTCACTCTGGTGGCTCGACAAGGGCACATCACAGAGGAAGAAGTCAGTGGGGCCAGCCAAGGCTGGAGAGAGCTCCGAGCCCCATGCTGTGGCCGGCCAGCCACACTCAGCACCGTGAGGGGTGCCAGCCAAGGACCCTCAGGATCAGTATTATAAAAGCCCGGGAGGAGGAGACTCTCCAGCAGAGAAGGCATCTCATGAGACTGCTTCAGTTCAAAGTCTTTTTTTCCCTGAAGTGCACTTTCTTTAAACTGACAAATAGGCAGGACGTGGTGGCTCATGCCTGTATTTCCAGCACACTGAGAGGCCAAGGCAGGCGAATTGCTTGAGTTCAGGAGTTCAAGACCAGCCTGAGCAAGATTGAGACCCTGTCTCCACTAAAAATAGAAAAACTAACTGGGTGTTGTGGTATGTGCCTATAGTCCCAGTTACTCAGGAGGCCAAGGCAAGAGGATCACTTGAGTTCAAAGACTGAGGTTGCTGTGAGCTATGATGATGCCACATCACTCTACCCAGGGCAACTGAGTGAGATTCTGTCTCAAAAAAAAATAAAATAAAATACTGACAAATAATAATTGTATAGTATGTATTTATGAATGTAATGGGATGTTTTGATATATATGTTGTTGATTAAACCAAACTGATTAACATAGCCATCACCTTCAATACTTATTTTTTTGTATTGAGAATATTTAAAATTTGCTCTGGTGGTGCCTGTAGCTCAGTGGGTAGGACGCCAGCCACATACACCAAAACTGGCAGGTTCAAACCTGGCCTGGGCCTGCTAAAAAACGATGACACCTACAACAAAGAAATAGCTGGATGTTGTGGTGGGTGCCTGTAGTCCCAGCTACTTGGGAGGCTGAAGCAAGAGAATTGCTTAAGTCCAAGAATTTGAGGTTGCTGTGAGCTGTGATGCCACAGCACTCTACCCGTGTAGAGGGCAACAACTTGAGACTCTCTTTCAAAATTAAAATAAAATAATTTGCTCTTTTAACAATTTTGAAATATGCATTATTATTAGCAGAAGGCACATCTTTGAAATAACCAATCACAAGGTTTTCTGAGTTTTGCAGAGAAATGAAGAGAAGGTAGCCTTGGAGCAGCTGGAAGGATGAGAGAGAGAGATTTTGAGCTCAATGTGTTAGAGGAGGAACAGTCCCCTGTGACTCTGAAGTCCAGTAAACCTAACTGCACTGTGGACTGAAGCATCCTGTAAGTGGAGGGGCCATAGCTAAGAACTGAACAAGGATGGCAGTGAAGAGGGCAGGAGCCCTTCAGTCCAGTACTAATACCACTGCAGGAAGAGAGCTTCCCAGAAGTCAGAGGATGGATTAGGCAATGAGTAATGATACAATCACAATTCAGAATTTGCAAGGGAAGAGACTGTTGAATAATGGTAATGGAATCCAATTTGTTTCCAACACTAAACTCTAAGTCCTCAAGGACAGGACCTATGCCTTCTCCCATCCAAGTCCTAACCAGCTTTTGAAACCAGACACGTCCAGGGCTGTATGGCCACACACCTGTGTCTGATCAGACAGGCCAGTGTGGTAAGGCAGCAGATCTACACCTGACAGGCAGACTGGTCCAGAGTGTGGGGCTGCAGACCTGAATCTGATCACATCTGTTAGGGTGATATGGCTGTAGACCTGTGTCTTCTCTTTGTACCTTCAGACCTGCACAGAATCTGATGCATGGCAGGTGCTCTGTAAAATGCAGGATGAAGGGACACCTCTAGGGAACATGAAGCACACCATTCCCCACATGTCAAGGACAAGGTGAGAAAAGGGAAGTGACAGTCGGGCGTGTGGCTCACACCTGTAATCCTAGCACTCTGGGAGGCTGAGGCAAGTAGAGTTCGAGACCACCCTGAGCCAGAGCTAGATCTCATCTCTAAAGAAAAAATAACCCGGCGTGGTGGAAGGTACCTGTAGTTCCAGCTACTCGGGAGGCTGAGGCAAGAGAATCACTTGAGCCCAAGGGTTAAGGTTGTTGTGAGCTATGATGCCACGGCACTCTACCAAGAGTGACAAAGTGAGACTCTGTTGCAAATTAAAAAAAAAAGAAAAGAAAGAAAAGGGAAGTGACACAGTCCAGAGAAAGCAGGAAGGGTCTGGGAAGGTGTGGGCAACCCAGGGGAGTTGGGTCCTGAATGATTATAGAGAGGAAGCCTGCAACTAGGATTTAGTGTAAATTCCAGATAAAATAGACATAGTTCTAAGGAAGAGCATGTGAATAACTTGGTGAAACCCATTTCTACTTTGTTTAAAAAAATGAACAAAAAGAAAAAAAAAAACAAAATTCTTCTACTTGCAGATACATACACACACACACACACACACACACACACATATATACACACACATATATATGTATTTTTTTTCTTTCTTTAGAGAGAGGGGCTCTGTTCTTTCACCCCAGCTGGAGTGTAGTACCATGATCCTAGCTCATTGTAGCCTCAAACTCTTAGGCTCAAGCAATCCTCCTGCTTCAGCCTCCCAAGTAGCTAGGATGACTGGCAGCAGTGACCACATGAGGCCCTATTTCAACTTCAATAAACCAACTCAGAACACTGGTCTTATTGGAGGTGAATAGGTTTCATCTCATATGTGAAAGAGGTTTGCTGAAAAAAAGAGCAGCATATTGGAGATCAAACAGATCGGGGACCAATCCCAATGGTGCTACCACGCCTGTGTCCTTTTGACGTGACCCTGAATGACCACCTCACTGTCCTCGGTGTCCTCACTTTTTACAGGGCTAAATCTCTGATCTCCCATTTTATGGGATTTCTGTGGTGGGAAGAATGGAAGATATTTCAATGCATTTCACATTTAAGTGCCCCAAATTATCACATGGCCTTGAATTTTAGTAACTGTCCCTTGTGCTTTAAAATGTTATGTAACATGTTTGAAATAAGTGGGTCATCCGCTGGGGGTTGGAATTCGCTGTGATCTGGAGCCCTGGCTGTATTTATTCTACGTTTTGAGTCCTGTATGGAAGTGAAGCATTGTTCACACCCAGCCCGCTCCTGTGTTCTGCCCTCAGGCATCTCCCAGCATGATGCTCCTCCTCTGGTGCTGCTCTTTTGGACCTCAGTATATTTGGATGCTTTCTTACCAAAGCTGCCTTCTCCCCAGAGCACATGTGCTGCATGGCGACAAGGAAGGGAAGACAGGAAACCTCCAAAGCAATCAATTCTCCTTCCCACCCAGACAGGGCCTCATCATCCCAGCCAAGGCCCGGAGCCTGGATTTCCACAGTGTCCTGGAACCACACGGGCAGATGATGGACCCACGCCGAGCTGTAAGCCAAAGAGCTCCTTCTGTGAGGGAGGAACAGGGACAATTCACAGATTTAACTTCAGTGAATCCAAGAAAATCAGTTTTGTGAAAGTGGCCAAGGAGGTAAAAGGCTTGCTGCACAAGCAAAGGGGACACACAGCAAGAGCCGTGCCCTGATCAATGCCAGCCAAGCTGAAGGGGAGCATCAGACCTGGGGCCCAGCTCTGGTTGGCCAGATGAAGAATGAGCCATTTCTGAGCATGATAAGGAGCTAGGGAGGTTTTAACTACTGATTGTGTTGCAGGTCAAAGGGGGGCCGGATGTGGTGACCTCTGGGCCTGGATCCACACTGAGGGGTCTGCAGTTGATGACAATGGGCCACCCTCTTCAGCACCGGCTGGCAGTGGGTGAGGACCAAGCAGGAGGCAGGGATGCACCTGGCTGAAAAACTACCCACAAGGCAAACGACGGCTGTGATGTCATCAATAAATGTAATTCTTGCTGAGCAAGGGAAGAAAGAAAAGAATAAAGAAGAAAGGGTAGAACAAAGAGAACAGAACACAGATTTAAGAGGGACAGCATATGACAATGAGGGACGGTGTGGAGATGGGAGCGGGAGCTCTGCTGGGCTCAGCAGGATGAAGCAGTCCCTAAAGCTGGCAGCAAGGACCTCCCTCCTCCTTCCCCACTGTGCCTAGGGCTCCATGTGCCGGGGAACAGAAAGTCCTTTGAGAAGCCACTAAGACGTAGCCCCAGGACAGACCCAGAGTGGACACCTTCTCCTGACTGGCACCTCCTGCATCACTGGCCTTCCCTCTGCTCAGCTGCCCATGGAACCTGGGCAAGGCCAGGAATCTGAGCCACGGGAGGAAGCTGGGGTGGGGGAGCGGGCTGCCTGACTCACCCGTCCTCAGTCACTCGGATCACGGGTGGGCCGGCCTGCGAATGATGAATCACCAAGAGCTGTGAACGCTATTCTGGGCTCTGCCAAGGACACGGGTGCTCCCCTTGGCACTCTGGCAGCCTTCACAGTTTCTCTCCTTCCTGGTCTGGCTGCCAGGAGACAAGCATTGTAGGAACTGGGTATTTGAGTATTTTTAGCCCAAGACAGAAAGCATCTAATTCTTTCTATTCTTCTGCTTCCTTCTCAGTTCCTGGAAATCACTGATAGGAAACTGGAACTGAGATTCCCCTTCTGGCCCAGCCCTACAGAGGCAGCCATGCTGAGAAGCCCTTCCGGGGCAGGGCGGGCAGGGCAGGGCAGACCTTGCAGAATTGACCAAATGAATCACCTGCCTCTTTATTTGACTGAAAGTACCCAAGAAATAGGTTATGGTTTTCATTCTATAAGGAAAAATCAGACTGGTAAAATTGCATTTCTCAACCCATCTGGCTCCACTCAGCCCACAACGACTGTCATCCACATAAGCCACAGAGAGTTAGTCTCTGTGGTTTCTGTCAAACCCACCAAATGCCGCTGGGCTCAGTTATCCGGAATTTAAGTAAGAACCTATCTATGTAACATTACAGCACATTAAACTGCAAAAGGACCCACAGCAGAAAGTTGCTCTTGTCCATCCTCTCACTGTCTGGGGTCACGGCCCCTTGTAGATGGGCATGTGGAACAGCAAAGACCGTGCCTGTACACTTTAGGAAGATACAGGCTGGAAGATACTCCACGAACAAACCTTTACTAAACACGAGAAAGTAGCCGGGCATTGTGGCGGGCACCTGTAGTCCCAGGCTACTCGGGAGGCTGAGGCAAGAGACTCACCTAAGCCCAGGAGTTGGAGGTTGCCATGAGCTGTGATGTCACAGCACTCTACCAAGGATGACAATGAGACCCTGTTTCCAAACAAACAAACAAAAAAAAAAAAAAAAACATTTTCAGGGTTACAGAGATGACAGAGGCCCCCTCAAGGAAACTAAATCTAGTAGGAGAGAAAAGATATGTACATAGATCATTGTAAATAAACACTTTGTGATAGAAGGAAGGAAAATTATCTGGTGTGATGAGAGTCAGGCAGGATTCGTGCTCTTTGAAGAACAAGCAATTTCTACAGAGAAGACACAGAGGTGATGCTAAAGGTGTAGAGAACTGTCCTGTATTTTTCCAAGGATGTGGGGAGATAAAACTGGAGTGGCACATGGGGTTTGGTCATGTAGTGCCTTAAATGAGAAGCCTAAGGAGCTTGGCTTGATCCAGTGGGTGCTGAAACCCCACTGAAGGCCATCGACATGGTAATCCTCTAATCAGAGCTTCTAAAAGCTCAGTCTAGCAATTTTGTTCTCTTCTCAAAAGGAAGAGAATCCAGAGATAGAGAAGCAGGGTTTTAATACAGATGGGAGTAATGAAGCCCCAAACAAGGGGAATAACAAGGGGAAGAAAAGTAAACTGGTGGGTAACGTTACCGAGGTGACTGAAGAGAGGCCGACCATTCACTGGAAGTAAAACGAGAGGGGAGAAAGGGCATCAAAATGAAAACTCATGTGAAAGCTGGGATGCCTGAGATGACACTGCCATTCACAGGCACATGGACTTTGGGAGGAGGAAGAGATTTGGGAATGGTTCTCCCTTGGGAGCACGAGGGCCCAGGAGTTGACCAGAACACAGTCAAAAATGCTTACAAGACAATCAAGGCTGGACAGAGACATCTGGGAGTCATCCATATAGGGGCCATAGTGGGAAGTTGGATACAGCAAAGAAAAGCTTTGAAGAAGAAACGCATATTTCTTGAGCCACAATCAATCATATGCCTGTGCTAAGAGATCTGCAAGTGTTATCTGTCAAGTATTTTTCCCATTCCACAGATGAGAAAACTGAATCCTAGTTCGATAGGTTAGCCAACGACCCAGATCCCCATGTCAGAAACCCAAGAGTCATCCTCTGCAAATCTACACATCTTTCCCTTCACCTCTCACAGTCTGTTGCAACATGCCTACATGCCTTGTTACATCTACCTCCTAATCTTCCTTGGCTTTATTCCCTTCTTCCAACCTGACTGTAGGGCCTCAATTGCTCTCTGCTTGGGCAAGAGCTTCCTAACTCGAGGTCTCTCTGTTCATGGGCTCACCCACTACTGTTCCATCCCTCCTACCACCCAGTGTTCTAACACACAAATCCGGTTCTAACTATGCCTTCAGGAGCTTGCAAGGTCCTTGGTGAGGTATCTCTGCTCACTTGCTGGCATCACCTCAAGCCCCTTCCCTGCAGGCACCCCATACTCCAGCCTCAATGCCTCATCTGTGGCTTACAGAATATAGCTATCTTCCCATCTCTGCACATGTTCCTCACTTCTAAGACTGCTGTTGGGGTTTGTTTGCTTATCTTTTTTTTTTTTTTTTTTTGAGTCAGAGTCTCACTCTGTTGCCCAGGCTAGAGTGCTCTGGCATCAGCCTCGCTCATAGCAACCAAAAACTCCTAGACTCAAGCAATCCTCCTGCCTAAGCCAACTGAGTAGCTGTGACTCCAGGTTCCTGCCACAATACCCAGCTAATTTTTCTATTTTTAGTAGAGATGGGATCTCACTCTTGCTCAGGCTGGTCTCAAACTTCTGGTTTCAAGCAATCCTCCTGCCTTAGACTCCTCGAGTGATAGGACTACAGGCATGAATGACCATGCCTGGCTTCCCCACTGGTTTTTTTGACAGCAATTCAGGCACTATATCCCCAAGTTATTCTGATCTGCCAGGGTCCTGTTTTCTGTGCCCTTCTCTGCCTTGGCAGTACCCTCAGCACAGTACTTATCATACTATGGTGTTTGATCCATATGACAATGTCTCTTATTCTATTATCAGGGGTTTAGAAGCAGGAACTTCCTTTTATACACAGGTGTCTAACACGCAACACTTCCTGGTTGAAGTAATAAACTAATCAATTCAAACCAAGCCTGATTCTGACCACTATACAAAGTAGAAAGAAAAACAGGATATGGCTTGGCGCCTGTGGCTCAAGTGCCTAAGGCGCCAGCCACACACACCTAAGGTGGTGGGTTCGAATCTAGCCCAGGCCTGCCAAGCAAAAGTGACGGCTGCAACCAAAAAATAGCCAGGCAGAAAGAAAGAAAGAAAAACAGGATAGTGCAGAATGACAAAAAGGCAAGAGGCCAACCCCCCCAAACTCACAGCTAACACCATAGTTAGTGGTGAAAGACTAGATGCTTTATTCCCCAAATTAGGAGCAAGACAAAGGGTCTGCTCTCACTACTTCTACACGACACTGTGCTAGGGTTCTACCCAAGGAAATTGGGCAAGAAAAAGAAATAAAACACATCCAGATTGAAAAAGAAGAAGTAGGACAGCATCTGTGGCTCAGTGGGTAGGGCGCCGGCCCCATATATGGAGGGTGGCGGGTTCAAACCCGGCCCTGGCCAAACTGCAACAACAACAACAAAAAAAAACCCCAAAATAGCTGGGTGGTGTGGCAGGTACCTGTAGTCCCAGCTACTTGGGAGACTGAGGCAAGAGAATCGCCTAAGCCCAGGAATGGAGGTTGCTGTGAGCTGTGACACTACAGCACTCTACTGAGGTGATAAAGTGAGACTCTGTGTCTGCCAAAAAAAAAAAACAAGAAGAAGTAAAACTATCTCCATTTCCAGATGATGTGATCTTTTATATAAAAGCATACTAAGAAGGCCAAGTGCACTGGCTCATGGCCTGTAATCCCCACACTGTGGGAGGCTGAGCCAGGTAGATTGCTTGCAATCAGGAGTTCAAGACCAGCCTGAGCAAGAGCGAGACCCCATCTCTACTAAAATAGAAAAAATTAGCTAGGCATTGTTGTACGTGCCTGTAGTCCCAGCTACTTGGGAGACTGAGGCAAGAGGATCACCTGAACCCAAGAGTTTGAGGTTGCTGTGAGCTATGATGCCATGTCACTCACTGAGGGTGACAAAGTCTGTCTCAAAAAAAAAAAAAAACAAACCAGCATCAAGAAAGTATAAAAACAATAGAAGAAAAAGTTTGCAAATCATAAATCTGATAAGGGATTTGTTCTGAAATACATGAAGAACTCTTGCAACTCAACAATAAAAAGATAAATAACCCAATTTTAAAAATAAGCAAAGGTGATATTTGTCTAAAGAAGATATACAAGCTGGGCATGGTGGCTCACACCTGTAATCCTAGTATTCTGGGAGGCCCAGGCAGGTGGATTGCTTGAGTTCATGAGTTCAAGACCAGCCTGAGCAAAAGTGACTCCCACCTCTACTAAAATAGAAAGACTGAGGCAAGATGATCGCTTGAGCCCAGTTGGGGGTTACTGCGAGCTATGACACCATGGCACTCTACCTAAGGTGACAGCTTCAGACTCTGTTTAAAAGAAAAGAAGATCTACAAATGCCAATAAGTGCTTGGACAGATGCTGAACACCATTAGTTATTAATGGAGTAACACCACTTCAAATCTATTAGGATTATTAAATTTTTTTTTTTTTAGACGGAGCCTCAAGCTATCCCCCTGCGTAGAGTGCTATGACATCACAGCTCACAGCAACCTCCAACTCCTGGGCTCAAGCGAGTCTCCTGCCTCAGCCTCCCAAGTAGCTGGGACTACAGGTGCCCGCCACAACACCCGGCCATTTTTTGGTTGCAGCCGTCATTGTTGCTTGGTGGGCCC
>CAUYTI010015882.1:0-27497 GCA_963575145.1 Galago senegalensis | reverse complement strand
ATGGCCAGGCGTTGTGGCAGGCGCCTGTAGTCCCAGCTACTTGGGAGGCTGAGGCAGGAGACTCGCTTGAGCCCAGGAGTTGGAGGTTGCTGTGAGCTGTGATGCCATGGCACTCTACTCAGGGGGATAGCTTGAGGCTCCATCTCAAAAAAAAAAAAAAAAGATTGACTATGAAGAAAACAATAAAATAAAATTAACATAATTATAGATAAGAATGAATATTTATGCTATCCAATAGAACATGAAAATATATGGTTGTACTTAGCAGATTTATTAAATATGAAAATAATAGACATATATAAAAATCAGTTGTATTACACCATCAACAAACAAAATTTAAAGGATATTGTGTACAATGTCATCAAAAATATCAAACGTGGGGGATGGAGTAAGATGGCAGAAGAGAAACAGCTTTTTGAAACTGGGCATGGTGAGATTAGAGAGAGATGACTCCAGGTACTTCAAGATTGTGTGCTTTGCCCAGAAAGATCCCTTTAGGGGCACAGGGAGGCAGCAGTAGACTTAAGGACCACATAAGGAGGACAAAAGCAGTGGAGCAGGGCTAAATGTTTATGTTTGGTCTGAGGCCACCAGCTGTGGCTACTGAGATGGTGGCAGCTACGGCAGTGGTGAGAGTATGCAGAAAGGGAAGTCCTTCCCTGTGGGTTTTTTTTGGACTTGGGCACTTGGTAGAGTAACCTTGGGAGACCTCGGGTGAGTGAGCAAGTTGACTTTGAACAGCACCCAGTGATTGGGACTGAGCCGCTGGGGAATAGGGGAGGTTTCATTTTATGGCATCAGGCCGAGTGTAGCCATTGTGGGAGAGTTGCCTTGCAGGCTCTGCCCTCACGGTCATAGAGTGTCATAGAGTGAGGCCAATTCTGGGACACCCTGGGTGAGTGAGCAAGTGACTTTGAACAGAGGCCAGGACTGTGACCCCAGGGCAGAAAGGGGGTTTTATTGTTCCTCTGCAGGCCAAGCCAGCCATTGTGGGGAAAGTTGCCTTGCAGGCTCAGCCCTCAGGAGCCAAGAGCAAGGCCAATTAGGCATATCTGACAAGTAGGCAGCCACTTCCAGAGACATCCCAGCAACAGACCCTTTCCTGGGATAGCCACTGCCTAGCTAGGGGACATGATTTGGAAATGTTGAGGCATGTCTAATAAGTGGGCTGAGAAGAGATCCAGGCTCCCAACCCTGCGGGGTTTGAGGGAAAAGAATTCAGCAGAGGCTTCCAGTCTCCATCTTATACAACTGTATTGTGATTAGCATCTCATATCCCAAAAGAGGAAGTCATTGCCCAGGCAATCCTCAGCAAGATAGAAATACATAGGTTTTTTTTTTTTTTTCTTTCTTTCTTTCTTTTCTTCTTGTCATTGAAGTTGTGGTTATTATTAGTTTGTCTGTTTGCTTTTTCTTTTCAAAAAATTTGTTGACCAGTTTGATGTGAACATTCTAGATTGTATATAGAGTCAGCACTTTGCACCCCATAAATGCAGAAATTTACATAGTTATAGTCTAATAAAAATGTTTTTTCTTTTTCAAATTCCCCCCAATTTTTCTTTTTCTATATTTTTTGTCAAAATGTTTTTTTTATTGTTGCCTTCTTTAATAATAAGGACTTCCTTTTTGCTAATTTTTCTGCCCCTGATATTTGTTTTTCCCCAATTTTATTTTTTAAAGTTTTTTGTTTGTTTTGGTTTGATTTATAGTATTTTTGTTTTTCTTCTCTATTTGGTAAAGGTGGGGTTCTGTGTCTGTTCAGACTGGCAAAGAACCAGACATCAAAGGACCAACCCAACCCAGCCCCCCAGAGGTGGAGATTTGTGGGTGTGGGTCCAAGTACTCTATTGCACCACTAATACTCCTCTCTCTCTCTTTCTGTTCCTCCCTTCTTTTGTCAGTCTTCCCTTTTAGTCACCCCCTTTCCTTTATCTTTCCTTTTCTTTAGTTTTTTAATCTTTTATCCTGTCTTGTTCTTCACTCTTCTCATCATTTTAGTCCTTTTTATCAAAAGGCCACTTCAACAACGTAGGTCAGACCAATGGTAACTTAAAGAGCAAGAGGAAGTGAATGGAAAACAGGGCAGGGAAACAGACAACAGAAAATACTCATGAGGAATAAACACAGAAAAATCCTGGCAACATGAAAAATCAGACCACAGCAACCCCACTCCCATCTCACCCCTGCCAAGGGACCATGAGGTAGCTGAAGATTATACCTATAAAGAAATGTTAGAAATGACAGAAGGGGAATCTAAAATATAGATGGTAAAGACAATAAAGGAAATCACTGAGAAACTGGAAAATAATCAAAAGGAAATCCAAAAACAGAATCAAATAAGAGATGAACAATAAGAAGAATACAGAAAGGATATAGTGGAGCTGAAGGAATTGAAGCAGTCCAACAGGGAACTTAAAGATGCAGTAGAAAGTATCAATAACAGGCTAGACTGTGCAGAAGAAAAAATCTCAGAGGTAGAGGATAAAGCTCTTGAGCTAATTCAGGCATCAAAGAGACAGAAAAAAAGAGAGAAAGCAGAACATTAACTGACAGAATTATGGGACTGGTCTGATTTTTCCTGTTGCCAGGATGTTTCTGCTGTTTAAGAGAGATACAGGCGTATTTATATCAAGAGACATGTATAACAATGCTCAGAGAAACTTTCCTTTTCATAGCCAAAATCTGAAAACTATTTAAAGTGTCCCTTGAGAGTAGAATAGATAAATAAATTCTTTAACATTCATACAAATGAATACAATATAATAGTGGAAGAGCATGAACTCAACTACAGAGATAAACCTGGGTGACTCTTAAAGCTCACTTGCATTTCTCTTTGATAGCTTAGTAGACAGTTAACTTTTCTGGACTGAGAGACCTGGATAACAGGGATACTGACATCACATGCCTGTATTTGAGATTGCTACCTCAAATGGGCCCTCCCTGTGCAGACTTTGCCATTCAAACTGCATAGTGTGTGGTATAGGCCTGAGAACACCTCGATAAAGATTTTTTTCTTAAAGAAGGTCAGCATTCTTTACTCCATTTCCAGCTATTCTATTAAAAAATAAGTGTTTCTGGGCCTAAGAACCCTACAGTAAAGTTCTTGTAACTAAAACATGGTCTGTGTCCCATCCTCTATTTTTATGAAACCTATGAAAAAGTAAACCTACTGAAAACAGTCCCATGGGCTTGGTAGCACACATCTGTAGTCCCCGATATTCTTGGTGTGGAGTCATGGGGCTCTCTTGAGCTTGGGAGTTCCAGGCAGTAATGTACCACAATATATCACCTGTGAATAATCACTGTATTTCCACCTGCACAACCTACTGAGACTCAGACTCTAAAAAAATTATTTTGGTGGCGTGGGGTACCTTTCATGTTCTCCCTTGCAATGCTTTTGCTGCATGGTCAGGCTGCAGGCCCACCCTGGACCCTCTGTACTCAAATTTCGGCCACAGTGCACACAGAACATGTAGGCTCTGCTTATGCTTATGAAAAATTAGCCTTCACAAGCCTGCATGCATCCTTCGATTTCTCTGGATGTAAATTTCCGCCCAATAAATACTATGTTATATCTTCCCTATGTGTGATCAGGGTTTTGTATTTGTAACCCACCTGCCTGATCTGACAACTTGGAGAAAGCTTATTACATAATGCCAAGCAAAAGATTATCACTATAGAAATATATATATAAGCTAGGTAATTCTGTTTACATATTTTCCAAAACAAGCAAGGCAAATTTATAACATTTGACACTAGGACATTGATGCTTCCAGAAAGGAGAGAGAGTAGTGATTGGTCTTGGGTACAAAGGGAGTTCTAATGTACTATTTTTGGATCTGTTGTGGTTAAATGTGTGTGGTTGATATGTGATAATTCCATCCAAAGTACATATACATTCTGTGCATTTTACTTTAGAATTGAAAGATGCTGTTTAAACTTGATATATTATCCACAAAGATTTTAAGAATACTTAGCGTGATATACATGTTGCAGAGCCTGTTTGTGTCACTGAATATTCCCTGACTTCCTCTACTTTTCCCAGCCTACCTTGCAGATCATTTTGAGATTTGTAAGCAGAGAAGACAGTAGAATTAGTATGTGCAACTTCTGGGCTGAGGCTTGTAAGAACTAGTGTCTTTTTCTGTCTTTCTCTTCTGTTGCCATTGTGTCCTTGGAGACTGTATATTTCCAGATGGTGTCACTACCAGATGGAAGGAGACTTCCCAACTCCCATCAATCTTTATGTGGTGGGAAATGAACCTGCGTCGCATTAAGCAGCTGAGTTTTTTCTTTTTATTTCCTAAGACACCAGAACTAATTGCCATAATACCAAAAGTCAACATTACAAACAATACATACATCCGTGAAATTTGGGGGACTTCTTTTTCCTAGCATTAAGGGTAATGAGTAAAAATACATTAAAAATATACAACTTTCATACAATATACTTTAAAAGTTGCTATTCAAAAACATGTCTTTAAAATTATTATAAGAAACATTGTTAAAGGAAAGGTAGCTTCTATGTAAACATGAACTATATCTAGAAAATATACCAGAACATGTTAACCGTGGTTATCTCCAGAAATAGGATCATGTGATTGTATTGGATGTACAACCCACAAAGAAGAATTAAATGTACAAAATGTTATAACTTATTTCAATAAAAATAAAGCAGACTGTTTAGATGGGAACTTTGTATTTGAGAAATAATTTGCAATGTTTATTATAGTACCTCAGGAAATGTGTCTACTTGTCCTTCCCAAATTGGCCTTGAGGATATTGATAAAATATAGATATAACAGCATCAATTTATTTTTAAAAAGTAACACAACTAAAATTAGGAAGTGAGAATTTGATTTACCAAATACACAAGGGTCAGTAAGTAAAGTGTTATATCATAATTAAACTTTGTAGTATTCTTTCCATCATCATAGCTCAAATGCTCTATGAAGTCAACATTTCTAAAGACTCTGTAGAATTTAACAGGCAAGGTTAGGTAGGTAGGATTCCTTCCATTTTGACTACTTGGATTTTCTCCAGATAAAATTTATTGATAGTACTTATTCTCCGAAAAGAAAAGTATAAGTGAAATGTAAACAGAATTTTCTAAATAGCAACAAGTTTGATCTTGCATCGACGAAGACATAAAATATACATTTAACTTATGCTTTAGTTTGATAGAGCATGATAGAGCACTGATAGAGCATGGCCTATCATTTCAACACAGCATTCTGAACTTCCTTGCCAAGGAATCAAAACTATATTTTATGTACTTATCTACCACAAAAATAACCTCTTCAGTACACCAGATTTTTCTATTATCAAGTTAGGAAAATATCAGCCATAATTTTATGCAATTCTGTCAATGATTTTCATAGATACCTCCTCTTTGGATAATAAAAAACAACATAACTCCCAGGGGCACTTTCAAATGTAGCTTCAAAATGCAGATTTTTAATAGTTGAAAGATGCATCAAAGTTCTAACATTCTAAAAGTTGGAGTACTTACTGTCCTCTTCAACACTCTGACTTTATGTACATTGTGTTTTGACTCTAGAAAAGTCAAACCTAAGTCACATTATGATCAGATGATTCAGTTTGAACTTACGAAAGCCACTTCATCCCCTTCATCATTCCAGTGGCCCTTGTCTGACCTTTCTTAACTCTATTACAATTGCCTGATGATGTGGTATTATTTCATAGCTTGATTGAGGGCTTTATTGATTTCAGCCACTCCTCTGTACGATATATAAATAAGTCTGAAAGCAAGAAGGTTTAAATTTGGTAATGAAAGAACAGACTGTTTCATGACATCCACAAGATTTCTTTGATGGTTTGTCTGATAGGCTGTCAAAACACAGTGTGTGTGTGTATAAGATATAAACTCAAGATCTAAAAAGATTTGACACCCACCCCCATCAAATTTTAAATTGATCAAATATTTTTTGAAAAGTATGTTAGTCATTATATTCCTTGTTATAGTACTTATCAATGCATAACTAATACGATAGAATGAGAAATTTATAGGTGCCTATATATATATCTTTTATTTTTTTATTTTTTTGGAGACAGAGTATCCCTTGCCCTTTGTGGAGTGTCATAGCATCACAGGTTATAGCAACCTTAAACTCTTGGGCTCCAACGATTCTCTTGCCTGAGCCTTCCAAGTAGCTGGGAGTATAGCTGCCCACCACAAGGCCCAGCTATTTTTAGAGACGAGGTCTTGTTCTTGCTCAGGCTTCTCTCAAATCTGAATTCAGACAGTCCACCCCCCTTGGCCTCCCAGAATGCTAGGATTATAAGCATGAGCCACTGTGCCCAGCCAATACCTTCGTTTTTCTAATAGAAAATTGTGCACTTCTCTTTAATATGCACAGTGTGTATATATAATAACTTCTGTGTAAGAAGGTATGTTTATATCTCTTAGTCAATGACCCCATAATTTGAAGCAGGACTAATGGAGTAGGAACATGTCCTTACTTAAATAAAAATAATTTCTCACAAAAATGTTATACTTTATATTTCCTATGGATTTGACAACACAGAAAACAACATTATGAGAACTATTTAGTCCCTTTGTTCCTCTTTTACACTTAAGGAAACTGAGCCACATTCTTGTAATTTCTAAAAGATAAAATAAGAACCCAAGCATGGTGGCTCACACTTGTAATCCTAGCACTCTGGGAGCCCTGGCGGGTGAATTACTTGAGCCCAGGAGTTTGAGACCAGACTGAGCAAAAGCTAGAACCCTCCTGCTACTAAAATAGAACATCTAAGCCAGATGTTATGGCAGGTACCTGTAGTCTCAGCTACTCGGAAGGCTGAGATAGGAGGATTGCTTCAGCCCAAGACTTTGAGGTTGCTAGAGCTATGATGCCTTGGCACTTTTCTCAGGGCACCAGAGTGAGACTCTGTCTCAAAAAATAAAATAAAATAAATAAAAGATTTTTAAAAGGGTTCAGTTTTGTGACACCAAGATTGCCTAACACACTAGACAATAAACTAATGTCTAAAATATCATTATGACAGTTGAATTGATATCTTACATATGCATTTTTAGCTTTCATAATATCATTATTTTTTTATTCCTCTTGTATTTCTCATTCATTCAGTGTGGTTAATTTTGAATGTCAACATTACTAGACTATAGGGTCTAATTATTTAATCAAATATAAGTCTAGATATTGTTGAAGATACTTTTTAAAAATTATTAACATTTACACATAGTAGACTTTGGGTAAAGCAGATTACCCTTTGATTTATGAGTGAGCCTTACCTATTCAGTTGAAGGAATGAAGGAAAGTCTGAGGTGCCTGAAAGAAGCGATAATTCTGGCTCCAGGCTGCAACATAGAAACCTGAGTTTTCCACCTGCATTCCTGCCCTGCACATTTCAGACTCAGTACTGCTTTACATCAGCTATTACCTGAATTTTCAGTCAGCCAGTTTGCCCTACAAATTTCAGAGTTAATGGCCCTAAACAATAGTGTAAACTAGTTCCACACACACACACACACACACACAAATCTCTTTCTTTCTCTCTCTCTCTCTCTGTATGTTTATGCTATCAGTTTTGTTTCTCTGAAGACCCTTAACTAATAGGCATTCCATGTCTCATGCTGTTGACTTTGAGTTTGAGTGATTACCGTGGGATGTTTTTCACTGCTTCATGTCAATAATCTTTGCTATTTCATCAGTTAATCTGAGTCATTCATAACCTTATGATAATTTCACACATCCATTCTATGTGAAATTTGAACGTTTAAGCATATGTTTTATTTTTTCTTCATCTACATGTTTTAATCCTCCTGTTTTCTGAGGAGCAATTTGTCATCTTCCATTTTATGCTATCATATGGTACTGCATTTTATGTTCTAATCTTTTATAGCCCATCATTATTGCATGATACTAAAATCTGCTAGTACTTTTGGAGGCAATCTTTGTTTTTTAGCACATTAACCTTTTCTTTTCATTCTCACCAAAAGATTATGAGATTTCCTCTATGAAGATGCTATAATTAAATACATTTATTATAGAGACATTTTCTTGAAAATTTTATACTCTTGTTGATAAAATTCCCTTTGAGGGTACTTGGAAACAGCGAATCTGAATAGTAAGTATGGGCTTATGTTTATAACTTGTTTCTACCTCTTCTATTCCAAGAACAATTTGTATGATAAGTGTAGAATTACATCCTAAAATAATAATACAACATTTAAACATTTAAGAAAAATTTAAAGAATCAGATATGAGTTTTCACGATGGTATAGGGTCCCTCCTCTTTATGAACAACTAGAATGAAAGGAAAGAAATATATTTTCAATCTAAAATAAAGTCACATTCAAAGCTAATATGTTTTGAAAATCTGGAAAAAATGTGTACTTAGCCAGTGTTTTTATTAACATTTATTTCTAGCTAGATAGGTAATCGTATGGAATGGACTCATTGAACTCCTCATGAATGTCTAATATTGCCCTTTGTCCCTTCCAACTCTCTCGTGAGGGAGGAGAAGTAATAATGTGGCTAATGTGTGGTTTTAATCAGTGATATAGGTTGAATTATTTAGGGAAGGCCATTGTTGTGATGGATGTGCATGCATTCCATCCGTTCTGTGCTTTGAGGATGAAACCACAGGCTGTGATGCCTACAGAATATCTTAGTTTCTATGGGGTTAGAAGACGCCTCTATTGGACCTTTAGTCCTAAACCACATCCTCCCATCCAGCATCCATCAGACATCCATGGTATTCTAGGGTACAGGTCAGGAATACGCAGGGGGTAGTATTTTGTTGACCCTGTCTTAGCCTATTTTGGCTGCTATAATAAAAAAGTATAAGCTGAGAATCTTACAAACAACAGACAGACAACAGAAGTTTGTTTCTCATAGCCTTAGAGGTGGGAGTTCCATACCAAGCCATGAGCAGATCAGATGTTGGTTGAAGACCCACTTTCTGGCTCACAAATTGTATATTCCAGCTGTGTCCTCCCATTGCAGGGTGGGAAAGTATCTCTCTTTGAGGCCTCTTTTATAAATGAACTAATTCCATCCATGAGATTAAGTTTCAACACACAAATTTTGAGGAAAGGACATTCAGACCATAGCATCTGTGTAGGTAAAACTGAGTCCTGATCTTCCAGCTTAAGACTCTCTTCCTGCTTGAGAGTCCTGGAGAATCTTAAGAATGGCATGTGAGTTTTGCATACACAAGAGATTAGAAAACTGGCCTCCAGGAGAGAACATATATGTGAGGTGTGGCAATACCAAGCCTAATGGTTATGGTAAAGATACACCAGATTCCAAAGTCTCTTGATACTGTAGGCAGAGATCACGCTTAAGGTCTGAGATTGTACAAAAACAAGTTGGAGAAATTCTCTCTGACATGTTCCCTGTTTCCCCTTTTTTAGTGATGATGTCTGATAAGTAACTTTTAAGTACTTTTTCTGCTTTATGATAATAAATACAGACGACCCGAGGTTTACTCAGGAGGGCTCTTCCCAGAGTTCCTCTGTCGACCAGCACAGACTTGGTTTCAAGCCTCTTCACTCCTCGCACCAAGGCCCCCTCATCTGGTGACCCCAAACCCATTCACACCTGTAGTTCTGAATTACTATGAATCAGACTATCTCTTAATCAGGAATTTTTTGTCTCCATATTTTGTTACTTTTCTCCAGCTATGTGTTTGGGAGCCTGAAATAAGAGTAATAATCCACAAAGCAGGAATCAGGCATGCTTTTTTCTTTAGCCCTAATGCAGTAATTGTTGCATTGACGATCATCACTAATCTCTAATGGTTTTTTCAAGTGCATTTCACAAACTGTTAAAATATTTTTGCTATGTCTTCAATTTTTGATATAGCCACCAAAATGCATAGAATTGTAAACTTGTATTACAAACCCAATTTAGTATCTGAAGAACCATTTAAAGTATGCTGTGTGAGGAGGGTAATATTTTAAACCAAGAATCATCCTAATAACTCAGCTCAGCACAGTGAAACATACAAATTATAAAATCACATAACCTATCTTAATACAATAGGATAATGATATGTTAAACAGTGATTAGATAAAGAACATTTGGTGCATTCATTATTGTTAAACAATCTCCCATACCTATTTTTTTTTCTTCCAAATTGTGCCTCTAGCCCTATGGAATACTTAATAGATCCAATAGTACTTTCTGGTGATTTGTTGAGGTAATTAATTAATATATGAATATTAAAGTAAATATGTTAGACATGTTACCTTAATGGACTTCATAGTCTACTAAATCAATGGAAACATCCTTGATAATCCTGTGGTTTCTCAACTTCAACTTTTATACCATTCACCTGTGGATCTAGTTAAAATGTGCCTTATACATGTATTAAACATTTTTAAGATCACTGCATGCTATCTTGCCTTGTTTCTGAAATTCAATATTTGACATTATCAGCCTGATCTCTGTCATCTACTCATTATATTGCAATTTTTTTTTGTTTATTTTTTGCAGTGTTTTGGCTGGGGCTGGTTTTGAACTGACCACCTCTGGCCTATGGGGCTGGTGCCCTACTCCTTTGAGCCACAGGTGCCCCCCTATAATGCAATTTTTAATTGTTCCTTTTTTCAATATCAGAATTGTTGTTATATAGCAACATCAAAATTTCCTTTTCACACATTTCCGTGAATCTCAGAGTTTAAGTCAGAGCCAGCCCTTTGTTTAAAGCTTTAGTATTTTGCCCTGGGATTTAACGTCTCCCATATATTTCACATATTCTTATATGATATTGTTTCTTAGATTGTGTGGTCTTTGTTGACCACACCTCAACCCTTATATTTTGTATGTTTCAAAAGCCAGGGTAAGATATCATCATGACACTTAAGCTACTACAATGATAATTTATCATTTTTTATTTTAAAATGTTTTCATCATTCTACTAATGAGGATATAATTATAACTTACTTAGTTTCTTTTATTTCTATGCTTATATTCATAGTTTAATATATTTATTCAAATTGTCTTAACCAAAGAATTCTGAACTATGCCTTTTGTTTCATTTATATGAGGCATGGCTGAAAGGAATAAATGAAATACTGTGATTGCAACCTTTTTATCTAATAAATCTAATTAAACTATTAATCAAATCAATGATCAGAAGATAATTAAACTATGGTATTTTGTATTAAATTTCAATAAATAAAATTATAAAAAATATATCTCACTGAAAAAAACTGTGTCATAAAATATAATATTTCTCTGGATTTAAAAATCAACAATAAATGTAGCAATTAAGTTAGTTTTCTACTTAGAAATCATCTTAGTAGCAGATTTTTTGGAATTTTGTTCTTTACATAACAATACAAACATAGTAATAAGAAACAAAAAATAAGCAAAAACAGCAAATCCAGAAAGAAGATACTAAATCATCTATATACTAAGAGAACCATCAGTGTATAAAACTGCATCTCTGAGTAAAACTTGCCATTTACAGTGCAGATGTGTTTGGAGGAAAATTAGCTGGCATACGAAAATAGTGATGAGCTCACAGTCATCTTTAAAATTAAATTTCTAATTTAGCAATAAGAAGGCCTTCCAAAAATGCTCTAGATATATGATAGGCAAGAAATATATATTTGCATTTTAGAATGGCTGTGCCATTAAGAAGAAAATTATCCCTTTCTTGTCTTTTGGTTAAGATCAAACCATTGGCTCAGTGTCTGCGATCATCCTGGTGGCTGCGTGCCAGATTAGCAATACTGCAAACCTGAGTCTATCGGCTTGCGGTCCTGTTGCTAGCATGAGCCTCTGCAGCACTTAATTTAATTAGATGAGACTTCCATTGTTGAAACTGCTGAACACAGTCTTTTTGACTGAGCCAAGGAAGAATCTAATTTATTAGACCTTTGAAACTGTGCTATGGAATTGTTATTGTGGTGTCTCACAGCAACTGCAATATTTTGAATATAAATTCTGAATCCCAGGGAAAGCAGTATTTCAGGGATCTTTCCTGTGTTTACTGCTGGTGCATCAGGCATTTTTCTTTGGAGCCACGTACCCTATTATGATCTTGGTTATTGTTGGCTTGCATGTTAGAATATAGTTTTCCATTATTATTCCACAAAGAAATTGGATGTCAGGATGGGAGCAGTGAGCTGGGAGTAAGGGGAGCTGCATTTTATTTCACCTCTGTTTTATGGTGCAATATTGAATCTTTTATTTCATTCCAGCAGGCTTCTATACCAGAAAAAGGACAAACATTGCTGTAGGAAAAGAAACTGCTATAAAGATTATAAAATAATTCTAAAAGGAACATTAAGATATTTAGGAGCATTGAAATTAATGTTTATTGAGCAACTGCTGTATGCTTGATATAAAGTAGTTAACAAACAAAATAAACAACAACCCAGAACCTTGCTCCTGTTCCCAAAAGACATTACATATAAAAGGCAGGAATAAAAATGGTCAGTATATTTCCTAAGAACACACCTGTTTCTTAAATAAAACTAAAAATACTTTGTAGGTTATACACATATTCAATGTGCGTAACAGAAGGGGTATTTACATTTTATGCTAAACACAAGAGAAGAATAAAATCACAACTATATAATCATTTTAGAAAGATTGATTTTGTTTGTTCTTTCTTTAAAAGACATTGAAAGTATTTGTTTCTGAACATCAATGTTCTCTGCACAAAGTAGTGGATTTAAATGTTTGGGTAAGAATGTTCACTACATTTCAAGCGGTTACATTTACATTTACTGAGAAAATGTCTATCGATCTTACCACCTGTGATTTAAGCAGTGTTCCAGATCCTGAGGATACTGCAGAAAGTAAGATAGCTATGGTGTCTGTTTAGGTTTAGGTTTAATAGAATTTACAGTCTTGCAGAATGTTGACACACACACACACAACTGTAGAATATACATTATAAGAAATTCTATGGTGCAGGTAAACATATAATGGAAGGATATAACCTTGACTAATGAGTACAGAGTAGACTTCCCTGAGGAAATTACACATAAGCTCTTATCTGATAAATGGATAGAAGTTTGGCAGAGGAGGTTTGAGTTATTAAGCCTTTCCATTTTTATTGATAGCTATGCATGTTTACCATCTTTCTGTTTTCTAAGTAGAATAGCTCTGTTCTTTACCAAGGAAACCTAAAGTATAAGGAAAACTAAAAGTTATGCCTACACAGACTCCAATACTTTATTGGAAAAAATAAAGAGAAGAAATAAATTCTTTAAAACATACCTTTGTGCAGATTTTTATTTCAGAATAAATATGTTAAAGCATTTAGACATTTCATTCATAAAATTCAAAGTAATTTGCTACTGAAAACTATTCACATGACTAAAAACTGATAGAACTTAGATCATTGTTACTACTTTTATTGTTTTGTCAATATTGTTTAAATGAAATACCTTTATAAGTTACATTTACTGCGGAAAAAATAAAGACTTTTATTTTAGTGAACTGAGATTCCCTGCTACGAAGTGGGTACCGGATGAGAAGGTGGCTCACGATATCGTTAAAGGTGGGTGCAGGGCAGAGATCACAGAGGGCTCTTAACCCCCGTGCTTTCAAACTTCAAGGTGCATTCAAGTCACGCTGGAATTTTGCCAGTGTGTAGGTGGGAGTCTGTCTTTAGAACAAGCTCTTAGGTGAGGATGCATTTTCTTTTCTGCAAAATTCACTGTGAATAATACAATTTTAAACTTCATGAAGACTTTATACTGTATTTTAGAACAATGGGAAAGTAATATGACATTCTAAGCAGAATACTGACAGACGTAATTTTTATTTTAAAAAGATTATTGTACTTTTCAGCCTTGTATTAACCTGGGTGGAAGTGGAACACATTATTCTTAGTAAAGCATATCAAGAATGGAGAAGCATGAATCCGATGTATTCAATTTTGATATGAGGACAGATAATGACAATAAATGCCACAGTGGGGGTGAGGGAAGGGGAGAGCAGAGAGAGAGAGAGAGGAGGGAGGAGGGAGGTGCTGGGGGAAAGGAAGAGTAGACAGAGGGAAGGAGGGCGGGGTGGGGTCTTGGTATGTGACACACCTTTTGGGGGCAAGGCACAATTGTAAGAGGGACTTCACCTATCAAATGCAATCTGTGTTATCTGATTTCTTGTACCCTCAATGAATCCCCAACAATAAAAAAAAAAGGATCATTGTATGAAAAGACATAGAAGAACATTGAGTACATATTGCTAAGTGAAACATGCCAGTCTGAAAAGTCTACCTACTGTCTGATTACCAGAGAAGATTCTGGTAAAGGTGAAACATACTGTGAGTCAGGTTATTGGCATCTTCAATCATTAAAAGGGAGCACCAGGAGTTCAGAAAGTGACTACCATAAAAATAAGCAGTCCTATATTGGAGTTTTATGAATCCTGAAACAGTAAGTTTTTGAAAAAATAATAGTAGAATATAATAGGCAGAAACTGGCATTCACTGGCAATGAAGGTAACAATCATGTTTCCACTCTGATGCAGATAGGGTAAAACAGTAAGGAAAATCCCCTCCAGGGAAGATGGCATGAAGACAGGCTGAGGGTCATGGAAAAGGAGCACCAGGGTGCTCAGCATAGGGGCTGGAGCACAAAGAGGAGAAAGAGGACTTAGTTAGCCAAGAGGAGGAGCCAAGTGGTTAAATGTATGACAGCAAGCAAAAGATCCTTCTACTTTGGAAACACACTGGAGAGACTTCTGCTTTTGCCAGATTTGAGAAATGAACAGAGTAAGACACAAAAAATTTTACACCCCACTCCCAAAGGACATGGATCCTTTTGCTACCTTGTAAGGGATTCTGTATGTTAAATATTTGTAGTATGAGCCTTTTAGTTCCTCAGGTGTTGGAAGCTTTAAGTAGTGCAATAATGGCTCATGAGAAGAAGCAATCATGTACCTTATGGTCCTTCATGTAAAGAAGTGTAGCTGGAGGTGGGGAGGGCACACAGGTTCCCAATAGCATCACGTTAGTGGTTTCCCTAGGACCGCCTGTGTGAATGCTCTAGACACCAAGTCTACACTCCTAATATCCTTGATTGGATGAAATGGGGTAGGTAGACATGTCCTGCAGGGATTCATATTTTTATAGATTACCTCTTACTTCCAAATGCATAAGATATGAAAAATATGATCTGGGTAATTGGAATCCTCAATTATGTTCATTTTAATCTAATCACCATTTAATGGAGTATAAAACTGCAAAGGTAACCAACTATGAAAAAAACCATTTCCATTATCTGTATTATCATAGCATTTATTTGGAAATTGATCTTTAAATGATTTAAATGTAAAAAAAGTTAAATTTATTTCAGGTGACTTGAAAATGCATTAAAAGTTTCTCCTCTTATGTGATGTACTGAATATTTTTAGAGTATTGAGAGTGCTTCTTAGCAATTCTCCTCATGGTGAGCCCTAGGTCATTTAAAATTTATGCTACACACTCAACAGGAAAGTTATCATTATCCTGGGCTGTGTGAAAATTGATAACATTCATTGATCAATGATGTATGAATTGAATCTAGAACTGATTTATTTGGCTTCACCTGCACTTCTCTGACATTTTGATTGATATTCGTGGTAATATGTATATATACAAAGTCATATCATATACATGATGGAAAATAATCAACCTCTGGATACTCTAATGATATGTAATTTGCACAGTGGTCTCTGACTCAGTCTTACCCAGAGATCAAAATCATCTGAGTAGTTTCATGTGGAACATGTTCATTATAATCCAGTAAAGAATTCCCTGTTTTCCTATAATCCAGTAAAGCTATCACAAATTCTTTTCACATTTAAAATAAACATACAGCCAAATATCTATTTTCACTGTGCAGATATTTTTTCCACATATATCAGTTTTTGAATTTTTTCAAAACAGGGAAAATGTATAAGAAATTGTTAAGAAGATTATTGTATTTGGGGAAAAAACTGGAAAACCCATTGGACTTGATTGACTATGGTCTGTGACTATGTTCTATGAGGTGGTTGTCTTTTTGTCGTAATCTGCCCGGACCCCACCCCATGATTCTTACCACACGAAAGGCTTCAGTGCTTTAGGGATAAATTCTTTCTCCTACATTGTAATTTGTTTGTCAACAGATTTATAATTCACCTTTGACACATAATTACCACTAACTCTTCTTTTACCTTGGTATGTAAAGATTTCATTATGAAATTCATAACATTTTACCCTATGAATTGTACCTTAGTGTCCCTGAAGTTCAGCCTCTGCAATGAATGTTCCACCCCTTAAATCTTGATCAGTTCAAATATTAGGATTTAAATATGCCACCAATACACTGCAATCCCCAACTGAATTTAGAACAGAATTTCACCTGGTTGTACCCTGATGCTTGAAAGTTTGCTTTCACTGTAGTATTTAGAAGTTTGGGTTCTTAAACAAAACCTACAGAATCTTCCTTACTACCTGTATGACCTTGGACTATCTGCTCTATAAACATGTGTGTCTACATTCATGTTCCTGCAACAGGATGATGATTATAAAATTGCCTACCTCATGGGGTTGTTCTGATGATTAAATGAGTTAATAGTCACAAGTTCTCACGTGGTGCCTGGCACTCACAAATGTTTGCAAAATAAAGTGCCTACATAAATGCATATTTATTTTATTTTTTTTTGGGGGGGGTTAGATCTTTTACTAATGACATATACATTTACCTAAGACTTTCGTCCACTATAACTTCTCTCTGATGCTTTACTCATCTATAATTTACTTTAAGTTTCATATATATAAGTCATTGTCTACATTTTCCTGCAATATCTGCTCATTGGCTTTGCCTGTGTCTGTTTTCAAATTGCTAGCGGCTTGCATGAGTTACTCACTAAGGATTTTTCATGCATAAAATATACCTCTCATGTCGTTGTTTCAAGGACAAAATAGATAATATATGGTAAACACATGCCAGAGTGCTGAGCTCTCTGTAATGGTCAATAACTCTTAGCTCACCACCTCATCTGCAAAGCTTGCTTTGTGTGAAAAATCTCAACTGGTTCTACTGCGGATCAAAACTTGTTCTTGATATTTATATAATAGTTTTTAGAGCCAGCAAACTTCAGGTGAAGCTGAAAGGACTGTCGACTTAAATGTGACAAATATATTTAATTTTAGAACTTCACTATTTCAGGGGTTAAACATCATTCACCCTTCAGGAAATTTGACCAGTAGCTATATATGATATAAAATAAAATAAATTGAAACAAGAAAGCAAAACATGTTTGAAATGTATAACTAAAAATATAAAATCATCAAAATTTTTAAAATAACTATAATGATATTTGGTAATAACTTTTTTACTTAACCAAGGATTGGGCTTTTATACTGAAGAAAACAAGAAACAAATAATCAAATAAATAGAAATCTTTGCGAGCTTTCCTAAAAAAGAAAAAAACATGCTTTTGTAGGAGGCTGTATGATCTAAGTGGAAGTCTTTATGGACAAAATATTCAATAAAATATATTCTTCACTTCCCACTAGGATATGCCTTTTTTTTCCATTAAGGATAAGTAACAACCTAAATTTTTTGTGATCTCTGTATGCCCAATATATGTACAAGAAAATATATTTGTGTAATAAGTATAAGTTTTTTAAGTATTTAACATTTTTAATTTAATATTCTTTTCTTAATTTCAAATTGATATGAAACGTATTGATATGTATTGATTACATTGTTTTTGTTTCTAAGGCAAGGTTCAAATTGTAATTGAGCCCTTCACCAAGGGGGTGCGCAAATTACGGTGTTCACACAAGTAGAAGATTTTTAATGCCTATGTGACTTTATCAGACACAGTTTCTTGGTTTTAGAGTTTTTAGCAAACACAATAATTTTTCAGAAACTGTATTGGTTTTTTTTATTCTACCCTCATGCTTCACAGCGCACTTGTACCCTGGTTTTGACTCTAGAAAAAAAATAACAATTTAAACCACTTATTACTTATGTACTGTGCTACACAGTCAATAAAGCATCTAAGATAGAGACTTCTCTGATGGTTTGTTTAACAGGTATAAATTATAAACCTATCTTAGTAGTAGTTGAGAAAATTGTAATATAACATATTAAGGAATGGACAAAATTTCAGTGAAAAGAAAAGTCCCAGGCTTATAATTTTTCAAAAGTGTCATATCAAAATATTTTAAATTAGTTGTGTAAACTAGTAGACATAACCTATTTTGAGCAGATCTTAAATATTGGATAATTAACATACATATCAAATGAATAGTAGTAATAAATTATCATTTGTGAAATGTATTATCATACAAAATTATCCATACAAAATCTTACAATCCATAGGCATAAATTGATTATCCTATTATTTTTTTCCTAATGCATTAACTAATCTTCATGAGCCATGCATTTACTAACTTATACCAAATGCATTTATTTGCTCATTTAGTAAATACTTGTTGAGCAATTACCAAGTTCCTGCAATTGCTTCTGTTTTATATATTACTTGTTATTTTCCTTGCAAGGGTTAGGTAATACCATTTTATGTAAAGAAATCATTACTTTGCCACAAAATGATTAAAATGAGAGATTTGAAATTACAAAATGAAATTTATGGTATCTATTGTCCCACATAACCTAACCGTATGTCAATCAAAATTAAAAAAGGATAAGCATAGGTTTTTAATGATAATATAATCATATCCTAAATATATATGCACCTAACACAGCAACTCCCACATATTGAAAGTAAATTTTACTAGGATTAGTAAAGATATAAATAGCAGCATCATGATTATTGGGGACTTCAATACCCCACTGTAAGAGCTGGACGAATATCAAAGTAAAAAATAAAAAAAGAAACACTAGACCTAAACCAGACTCTAAATGTAATAGATCTAACAGACATTTCTACCTCAAAAATGCTGAAAATATATTATTCTCAGCAGCATATGGGATACTCTAAAATATTGATTATATTTTAGGCCTAAACAAATATTTTAGGTGTCAACAAATGATAATGATAATCGGAACAACAAATGATAAATGATAATCGGAAATGATTTGTTGACACCTATAGAGGTGTCAACAAATTCAGAAAAATGCAAATCATACCATATATCTTCTTATACTACAATGGATAAAACTAGAAATCAATCACAAGAGAAACACTCACATTTACACAAAGTCATGGTAATTAAACAACCTTTTGATGAATGATTATTGGGTCAATAAAGAAACTGGAAAATCAAAAATTCTTTGAAATGAATGACAAAGGGGCCATTAGCTAGCAAAATCTATGGGATTCAGCAAATGCATTCCTCAGGAAAAAAAGTCATAGTCTTAAATGTCTACATCAAAAAGAAAGACAGGGCTGGGCATGATGGCTCACACCCATAATCCTAGCAAGCAGGGAGGTCAAGGCTGGTGAATCTCCTAAGCTCAGGAATTCAAGAACAGCTTGAGAAAGAGTGAGACTTTGTCTCTACTAAAAACAGAAACATCTAGCCTGACATTGATTGTGAAAAGTGCCTGTAGTCCCAGCTACTCAGAAGGCTGAGGAAAGAGGATCACTTGAACCCAAGAGTTTGAGGTTGCTGTGAGTTGTGATAACCACAACACTCTACCCAGGGTGACAGAGTAAAACTCTGTCTCAAAAAATTTAAAAAAGGACATCACAAATTGACATCTAATATCACATCTTCAGGAACTAGAAAAGGTGGAACAAACTAAATTCAATTCCAGCAAAAGACAAATAACAAAAGTCAGAGCATAACTAAACTTAATGGAAAACAAACAAACAAAAAACTACAAAAAATTAATGAAACAAAAAGTTGGTTCTTTGAAAAGATAAACAAGATGGCCTGCTACTTTAACCAGAAATAGAAGAGAGGACCCAAATAAAGTCAATCGGAAATGATAAAGATGACATTACAACTAATACTGGAAACATGCAAAATATCATCCATTATTAGTAAGAAAATTTCTATGCACATAAACTAGAAAACATTCACAAAATGGTCAAATTCCAGGAAACACACATCTTTCAAGACTCATTTAGGAAGAAATAGAACTCCTGAACAGACCCACAATGAACAAGACAATCAAAGCACTAGTAAAAAAAAAATCTAACAAGAAAAACAGCCTTGGACCAGATGGCTTTGCTGACAGATTCTATCAGACCTATAGGAAAACTTGGTACCCATACTACAGAAATTGCTGAAAACAGAGAAAAAGAGAATTCTCCCCAGAAACTTCTATGAATACAGCATCACCTTGATACCAAAGACAGAAAAGGTCAAAAGAAAAAATGAGAACAAGTTAGACCAATATCCCTTATGAATATAAATGAAAAAATCCTAAATAAAACACTAGCAAACTAAATTCAATAGCATATAAAAAAAAATACCCATGACTTAGGGGGCTTCTTCCTAGAGATACAAGGATGGTTCACCATATGCAAACCAATAAATGTGGTTTGCTACATAAGGAAAAGCAAAAACAAACACTATATGATCATCCCAAGATACACAGAAGAGCATTAGACAAAATCCAGTACTTTTTCCTGGTAAAAATCCTCAACAAACTACACATAGAAGGAACACATCTAAAAATTATAAAATCCGTACAGCATATTGAATGAGGAAAATGTGAAATTATCCCCCTAAGAACTTGAACAAGACAAAATCCCGACTGTTACTGTTTCAATTCAACAGAGTGCTGGAAGTCCTAACCCAAACAACCAGGCAAGAGAAGGAAATAAAAGGTATCTACATCAGGAAAGAAGAAATATTAACAATTTGGCTTTTCACTGATGACATGATCTTGTATCTATAACACCCAAAAGACTGCAAGAAGAGATTCCTGGAATTGATAAGTAAATACAGCAAAGTCTCAGGTTGCAAAATCTGTAAATTGTTTGCAAATCTGTAAAATTTCTATATTTCAGTAATAGCCAAGTTGAGAGTTAAATGACTCAATGCCATTCACAATAGCTACAAAGAATATAAAAACCTAGGAATATATTTAACCAAGGAGGTTAAATATCTCTATAAGGAGAACTACAAAGCACTGAGGAGAGAAATTGCAAAGGACATAAGCAAGTATAAAAAGATACCTTGCTTATGCATGAATCGATACAATCAATATTGTTAAAATGTTCATACTACCAAAAGTAACTTACAGATTCAATTTGCTTCCCATTAGAGCCCAATTTTCATATATCAGAGATCTAGAAAAACTAATCCTACAATTCATTTGGAACCAGAAAAGAACCCAAGTCATCAAAGCAATCTTAAGCAAAAAGAACAAATATGGTGTAATCACATTATCAGATTTCAAATTATACTACAAGGCTACAGCAACTCAAACAGTATGGTACTGTTAGAAAAGATACAGACATGGACCAATGGAACATAATAGAGCACCCAGACATAAAACCATCTACCTACAGCCAACTGATGTTTGACAGAGCAGAAAATAAAGTAGGCTGGGTAAACAGAGCCCTACTTAATAAGCAGTGCTGGGAAAACTGGATAGCCATATGCAGAAGAATGAAATAGAACTCCTATTTCTCACCACTCACAAATATTAATGCAAGATAAATAAAAGACGTAAGTGGGGGGCATGAAACCATATGAATTCTAAAAAAAAAATGTAGGATAAACTCTTCCACATATCAGTCTAGGCAAAGAATTTATGACTAAAACCCCAAATGGCAATCATAATAACAGCAAAATAAATAAAAAGGCTTTGAGTAAACTAGAAAGCTTCTGCACAGCCAAGGAAATAATCACCAAAGCAAATAGATGACATGTAGAATGGAAGAAAATATTTTTAAGCTATACATAAAATAAAGGGCTAATATTCAAAATTTGTACAAAACTCAAGAAAATCAGCAAGTAAAAACAAACAATCCCACTAAAAAGTGAGCAAAAGAGATGAACAAAAGCTCTTCTCTAAAGAAGATAAGCAAATAGCCAATAAACATACAAAAAATGCTCAAAGTTACTGTTCATCACGGTAATACAAATTAGTAATAAAACCACGATGGTATATCATCTTATCCCAGTTTGAATGGATTTTATTAAAAAATTCCAAAACAGCAAATATTGGTGTGGATACAGAGAAAAAGAAATGCTTATACACAGTTGGTGGGACTTAAAACTATTAATAGTAGAACCTCTATGGAAAGTAATATGGAGATTCTTCAAAGAACTAAAAATATATCCATTTGAGCCAGCAATCCCACTACTGTGTATCTAAACAAAGAAAAAGAAGGTGCTCTATAAAAAAGGCACCAACACTTGAATGTTTATTGTAGCACAATTCACATCGTAAAGATGTGGAATCAATCCAAACGTCCATCAATTCATGAGTACATTAACAAAATGTGGTGTATGTACCCCCACAGAGTAATACTCAGCTATAAAAAGGAATGAATAAATGCTTTTTGCAACAATTTGGAACTAGAGACCATTATCTTAAGTGAAGTGTATGAAGAATGGAAAACACTCACCCATATACTCACTATTAAACTGGAACTAACCAATGAACACACATATGTACACAAGAATGTAAAACTTAGTGGAAGTGAAGCAGGGGAGAGGAGAGTGGAGGAGAAAAGGTATGAAATCTACCTAATGGGTACAAGAACATTGTTTGGCTGATGAGCACATTTATACCTGTGATTCAGGCATTCCAAAATCAAGCTACATAACCAAGAACATTTGTACTCCCTTAGTATTTTGAAATAAAAAATAACAGTAAAATATAGAAATACATATAAAAAACATATATCTCTCTATTATATTATATATTATGTATATTATATGTAGTGATCTATAGTTTTATAGTGATATATTTAGTTTTAATTGATATTTAAGTTAGATAGCAATAAATAATTTTATTTTATAATTTATATAATTTTATTTTATTTTATATCACTAATTTAGTTTTGTAGTGATATATTTAGTTTTAATTTATATCTAAGTTAGATAGCAACAAATAATCTTTAAATTAGAACGTGCTATGCATATCAAATTTCATAGTTTGATAACTATTCCCCTTTAAAACGAATCTTAAAAATTAAACCCAATGGGATAGGAAAATAAGTAACCTAGCAGTGTAACATATGCAAAACGCAGGCAGATTGTAGTACAATCTTCACTGGTTGCTGATTGAATTTATGGTACAATCACTATCTTAAATCCTTTATCTGTATCATTCTTAAAATTTTATCTTGCAATTATGTCAGGACACTCTGTATCAGCATGCACTATGACTGGTTAAACTTGTTATAGATAATCATATTTACTTCACTTTATCTTTTCAGAAAAATCACATTATGATTCCTTCAAGGGCTTGTCACCTTGAGTTCATTCAGTAACTATTTCTTGAGATTCATCATGTGGTTGAATAGTAATAATCTTTTAAAATGAAGGATGGACCAAACAATGCTATTATTAAAAGCCACAAAAGTGAATGCTCAGAACCATAAATGAAGCATACTTTTATGTTTATTATATATTTATGGTTTTATATATTCAAGGGCAGAATAAAGGATTAAAACTTATTTTCTTTCTTAAAATTAAATCACATTTCAGGAAGAGGTTTGATATTAAAAGTACGCTGTTTTAAATTTATTCATTTATAGCTGAGTGAAATTTACCTTACTTCTGCTTATACCTTTGTTGTAAAATGAAAACTGTAATACCTACCTCTGAGGGATGCTTTTTAAATTAGTGAATTCAATGTTTGCAAAGTACTTAGTACGCTATGCGGTGCATACAACCACTACATGTGTGGAAGTTGATTTTGTTCTTATATATTGATGAAGCTCCTTATTGCAAAAAGGGAAAAAATACAGAGTTAATGAGCACTTTATTAAGGAGTTCAAAGATGGAATGCTCTTTATATGTATTTTAGCGAACTTTTTCAATAGGATTTTTAAATTGCCATGCTATTCTACATCCTTGAAAGATTGCCACGTATAAATGCTGATTAATCTGACAAACAGCTTCAAGCCAAAATGGTAATGAATGAAAATAGAAAAGCTTCTGCTTCTATGTAGCACATTTGCATTTTAACTAGAACCTTCAAAATACGAACTTAAGTGTATTGCAGAAAAACCCTGTCTGCTTTGCAAAGAATAAATTTGAGAAAGAAATCTTTCAAAAATACCCTCGCCAGAGCTGACCATTCTTCATCAAGTATTACTGTTTAACACTTTCATTTAAATCACACCACCCCACAGCAGAAATTTAAATTTCTCCCCCCACCCATAAATGTATTAGATAACCTTAATAGCAACACAAAACACAAAGGAAAGAAAGGTAAAATTTGGCTATCCTGTGGGAAGAATGTGATATAAGCCTGATGCCTTCCAAGTTCTCAATAATGAGGTGAAGAGTATGTCTTTCCATGGCTTGATTCATTACTGAAAGGCTTTACAACATTTTGAGATTGCAGTTACTGGCAATAAATTAATTATAATACAGAATAGGCCCTGTGAAATTTGCCTTTACAGCTAAATTCAATGAAATAAAGCTCCCTAACTCTAGATATACTAAAACATTTGAGAAATTCTGCTTTCCTGCAATATATATCCTCAGATGCATACTTATTCAAGCAGTATTTGTTTATGCCAAATGCATAACAGTAACAGAGTTTCAGAGGAGAAAAACATAAACTGAACAAAATATGTTTTCAACATTTAGGATAAAGTAACACTTGAGAAATACATGTAGTTAAAGGTATAGTTTGTAGGCTCTGTATGTTATTGTTTTAAATTGTATTATTTTTCTTTTAATATTGAAGTCTTCGAAAATATAAAAATGACTGGCCAGATGCAGTGACTCACACCTGTAATCCTAGCACTCTGAGAGGCCGAGGCAGGTGGATTTTTTTGAACTCAGGAGTTGAAGATCAGTCTGAGCAAGAGCGAGACCCTGTCTCTCAACTATAGCCAGGTATTGTGGTGGGCCCCGGATGCCCCATCTACTCGGGAGTTGGGGCAAGAGCATTGCTTGAGCCCAAGAGTTTGAGGTTGCTATGAACAGCACTGTACCAAGGGCAACACAGTGAAACTCTGTCTCAAAAATAAATAAATAAAATAAAAATAAAAGATTATCTGGGCCTAGAGGATCTGCTTCTAACCTTATTTATACAGCTTAGCTTACAAGCTAGTGCTGTGCTGGCTATTGCTGGAGACTGTCAGTTTCGTGCAGCACGGGTTACTCTGCTGGGCTCTTTGCATATTTCCACGTCATCATAACAAAGCTGCTGATTTATCCAGAGATAGTGATCTGTGAAATGCAAGTTGGAAATGGCAACATCTTTTTTGACTGTACTGCATAAGTCATATACCTTCCCTTTTGCCATATTATATATACCATATAGATTGACAATGGGAAGTTGAGGAAGGGGCATTTATAAATATTTGAATAATAGAAGGTGGGTGAGGTTCCATGAGAGCTTCTGCAAGGCTAAATCCCTATGCCTTTCCCAAGCTGTGTTTATTAGTCTGGATTCTCCAGAGATATAGACCAATAGGAGTTATCTGTATTTATATAAAAATGAGAAAAATAATAAGTCATTGCTTCCATCAGTTATATCTATTATAGAAGATAGATGATAAAGATAGTTAAGTAGATAGATAGATAGATTGTGACATAATTAGTATTCAGTCTCAAACAACATATATGTGAATGCTTTAAAGTTTCAATATATGGCTGGATCAATATTTTTTTATCCAAAACATTGTTTCTAAATTTGAATTTGTTTTTAAATCTTTTATTTTTATAAAAATGCCATTAAATGGCATCCCTCTTCTGAATATTTGATCCATATTTACCATTTTCTTGAGATGAATTCATAAAAGTAGAATTTCTGAAGAATGTAATATCATTTAAGTCTACTGATTCATACTAACGGACAACTGGATATGAAGTAATTTGGAATTTTGGCAAGATACTGTGCTAATTAGAGTTAGATGCACATAAACACACAATGTCTGAACTCATTGAACTTATAGTCTGGTGTGTGAGACACATATACATCAAATAACTAGTGCTTTTCATAGACTTGTGTGTATTCAGTATACTATAAAACTACCCAAGTTTCATTGGAAACCTCTTCTGAAGAAGTAACATTTGAGTTGTCAGATCTCAAGTCAAGGTGGAATTAGCTTGATGATGGTGTGGCAAGGGAAACGTGGATAGAGCTGTGCCAGCAGAGGAAACAGCATGTACAAATGCAGGCACCTAGAACAAATGTATTGCTCAGAGAAACCCCTGGTATTCAGAAAACAGCAAATGGAGAGATTTGAGATAAAGCTGGGCTAGTAGACAGACCTCAAATTATATTGCACATCATAAAAGCACTTTAAGGATTTTAGTGGTTTTGTTTCTTTGCTTGTTTGCATATTTGTTTTGAATAGCACTAGGTAGGCACTGAAAATGTTAATTAGAAAGATGGCATGGTGATTGTACATTTTTGAGTGGTTGGGTTGAATATGCCAACAAATCTATTATTCTGAAAACCCTGTGTGAAAAGATATGGCTTTGTACTGAATGTGGCCTGACCAAGTTCATTGTGTGGAAACCTAGACCCCATTAGGGTGGTACTGGAAGGTGGGGTATTTGAAAGATAATTAAGGCATGAGGGTGGAGTCCTTAAGAATGGAATTAGTGCCTTCACAAGGAGGGACCCTTGATAGATATAAGCACACACAAGAACACAGCTATCTGCAAGCCAGGGAGAGAGTACAGCAGACACCGGATCTGCTGGCTCTACCAGCACTGTGGTTTTGGACTATTTAGGCTCCATCACTCTGAGAAATATATTTTTCTTGTTTATGCTGCCCAGTTTATCCTATTTTTATTTTTTGTTTGTAGTTGTTATGGCAGCCTGAACAACAGCAGTCAATTTTGACAGTAACAAAGGAAAATTTTAAAAGAAAACCAACTATGAGGTAGAATGCCATTAAAATCATCATTTTGAGAGAGAAGAATCTAAAAATATGTGATGACTTCTCCTTTCTTTTTCTCTCACAACATCGGCAGAAGCATTTGAAATGCTGTCTATTCTTGACTAACTTAATCAGCAGTTAATACCACTGGCCTTTAGGTGGAACCAGTCCAAAATATGCTTGATTTTAAACTAGATCTTCAGATCTCCAATTTGTAAGAGCCAGAAAATTGCTTCCCTTCCTAACACCATTCATAGACAAGAATGAGCGATGCCCACAGATCTCAAGTTCTCTGTCCATCTAATCTTCCCTTACTAAAGTCACACTGGTCATGGTTCACCAGGATTTAAGAAACCTATTTAAAAAACCAGAAAGAGCCCACTTCCCCTAGGAGACAATAAGAACAGGTGCCTTGGCTCGGCGCCTATAGCTCAACTGGCTAAGGCGCCAGCCATGTACACCTAAGGTGGCGGGTTTGAATCCCCAGCCCGGACCCGCCAAACAACAATGACGGCTGCAACCAAAAAATAGCCGGGTGTTGTGGCGGGCGCCTGT
>CAUYTI010015877.1:0-21131 GCA_963575145.1 Galago senegalensis | reverse complement strand
CAGGCGCCCGCCACAACGCCCGGCTATTTTTTGGTTGCAGCCGTCATTGTTGTTTAGCGGGTCCGGGCTGGGGATTCGAACCCGCCACCTTAGGTGTACGTGGCTGGCGCCTTAGCCGGTTGAGCTATAGGCGCCGAGCCCCTATACTGACTTTTTAAAATTACATGTGTAGTTAGAATATATTACCAATGACAATTATTTCAGGGTAGTAAAGGGGCCATTACCAAATGCTTATTATAAAAAGGTAGCACCAATTCTGATAGGTTGAGACCTGCTGTTCTAAAACAAGGTGGTTCTTGTTATCATAGTGTTGTAATCTCTCGACTGTCCATTTCTGTGAAAAACACAAACTGTCTCTTCTTAAAATACACCGGTGCTTGGGGTGGTCCCTGTGGCTCACAGGAGTAGGGCACAGGCTGCATATGCCGGAGGTGGCCGGTTCAAACCCAGCTGCGGCCAAAAACTGCGAAAATAAAAACAAACAAACAAACAAAAACCACTAGTGCTGCCTTTCTGTGTGGTGGAGGGAGAAGCTGGTAGACCTCACAGCCATGTAGACAGCATAAGAGGGGCCCAGATTCACCTGTAATATTCTGGTCCCAATGTGGAGCAATTCCTGGACTATGCTAGAACATTTAAACAAAGCCTTACCAATAGCACAGGAAAAAATTCAGAGCAAAAAACTGAGGGTCACAAACTAGATCAGCTAGTTTCCACGCCATACTCGTTCTCAACTGGAGATTCTCTTCAGGCATTCCTCCTGGTTAGGACAAGTTCTGCTTCCCTGTTGGAGGGCTTATCACGAACCTGACCACTCAAGGCACCTGGGGAAGTTTGGAGTCCAAAGCAAGGCAGACTCAAGTGAGATGACTATTCCTTCTTTTAAATTACCTGAAGCCTACCTTTTAGGTTACCTCCTTCCTTATCAAGGGTCTGCTCTTCCACTGAGGATTAGCATCAGGAAGCCCCACTTTCTTTGAGTAGACTTCACCCCTGTATGCACAGAGACCTATAACCACTTCAAGATTGCCTCTAAGAGAGAGCTCTGTGGAAAGATGTGCACTAAATCCAGTGTCTTTTCAAGAGAGTGACTTGTTAGCACCACAAGCGTCGGTTTCAAATACAGTAATAAACTGAACCAAGAGAACACAGTTAGGAAGGGGTACAGCAGGAGTCAGAACTCGGTAGGTACTGACTCTCTGGCTGATAAACAGCAGGTTCATTCTAGCATAATAGGTAGGGTACCACTTCTGGATTGGTTGATGCCTGTGCCGTGCTGATTGTGAAATGGCTTCAGTGTCACTCCCATTCATTCATTACTTCAGGATTCTTGAAATCCTAAATAACTGTGGATTCTTGGTGGCCACTGGAATAACCCACAAGGTGGGCAATTTCAGGGTAGGAGGGCCAGGTAGTCTAGTTTGTTTTGAAGGCTACGTGGCCTTAGTACAGATTTTTAGAGCTTTAACCAGACTACCTCTGAAGCAAATCTATGACCAACCACCCTCTTGGGTTCAGGAAATAAGGATGTGAAGCTGAGCTGTGTGTATGTTAAAATTAAAAACGCTTCAGTATTGTATAATGCATCCGTGTGACCAAAAAGCAAAAAACAAAAGACAACTTGCACTTCCAAATCTATTGAAGTAAATAAAAGTAATTAAAATTTCTAAAACTACTTTTAAAAATAAAGCATTAATTTTTAAAAATCACTAAAATAAAAATTATTTTGAAACTTAAATATGTGACTATAAGTAGACCCAGACTTCATATTTTCAGGAATTAAATTCTCATTTGAATAATTTTACAAAGAATTCAACAGGCCCCCAAATCCTTTTCAATGCTTTTCTTAGCAAAAAAAATGTGGTTCATAGTTTTTTTTCTATAATGGATTGTGTAAGGATCTACTTTATACTTACTAATCAATTTTTAATAGTCAGGCTCCTTTTATAAGCATTTTAATTTTTTTTTTCAGTTACTAAGGGTGAAATATAATACAGCTTAGTGACTAAAGGCACGGACACCAGGCTGCGAGGCGATTAAATCCCGGTTTCCCCACTTGTAGCTGTGTGATCTTGAGCAAGTTACTGAACTTTTCTGTGTTTTAATTTTACTCCATATAAAGGGTATAATTATTGTACCTAATTCATAGGGTTTTGTTGAATAAATACTATAAAATATTAGAACAGCAAATATCCCATATTAGCTATTGTTATAATTCTGTCATAGAATTCTAAAGACCATGGCAAAGTAGCTGATGATCTGAAAGGGCTAATGGTTAAGTGGAAGGATCAGGGCAGGAACCTTCATGTTGTTAGCGTGAACTGAACCCAGTGAAATTTTCACTTCATAGGAGGCTAAATCCAGATTTAAAAAGCTGGACACACTCTTGTTTTAATGAGTGAATAAAGCAGGTTATGAAAATGAGCTTAAGAATACAATATTGTATACTGCATATGATCTTGACCATTAAAACTAAATATAGAATAAAGACAAGAGAAGAGACAGCAAGCAAATATGCCAAGATATCAAAGTGTTGACCTCTGAGGGTGGGATTGCAGGTGAGTCTCTGATTTTATATACATATAAAATTTCTCTGTACTTTCCAAACGTTCTGTATTTAGCAAATGTTATGTTTTGATAATCAGAGAGAAAAAGTAGAAAGCCAAAATAGTTTCAGTAAAAACTGAGATTTGTTTAGATAACGAAGTCCAAAGAGGAGTAGTTGAGAAAGAAAAATTTAAAATCTAAATGTTCATTTTAATAGAAGGGTTTTCTACTTAGTTCTGAAAGCAAGAACTTCCAGAGCATACTGCGGTTTACGAATTGGGCATTTCCGATAAAATTAAATAAATGTTACTCAAATAGTACTGAAGTTACACAAAGGCACGGGGCCTCGAGGAGGGATAGATACAGCGCCGCGCTCAACAAAAACGGCAGCGCTGTCTTCCAACCGGAGTGGAACGCTGAGAAGTTTTGTCCACAAGAGGGCGATACCTGTTCAGGGTTTCATTGAAAGCGCCTGGGAAGGGACTGTAAGGAAGCGAAGCAGCGATGGAAATAAAATAACTTTTCACACCCAAGACTGAGGAGACACATACAAGTCGTGGCCTGCATGACTGACACCAACACACCCACACACACCCAAGTCAGAAGCAACGGCTTTTAGCAGAGTCTGAAGAGGAGGGAGTAATAACAGAGTCATTTGAGAAGTCGTTCAGTAAGCGTTATTTATACAAGTAGAAGTTTTCCACGGCTGGTCGCATCACATACTTTTAAACCCAGCACATCATACTAGACAAGCACTTGGTTCTATAGGGAAATTCTGCAAACCAGCAGACGTTCCTTCAGGCACTGTGATTCCACAGCGGTTCCCCCGCATTTCAGAATACACTTCAAAGCAAGTAGGTTCCCCATAAGCAAATGGACGTCTGCAAAAAATGCTTTGGAGGAAGAATTGGGTTTTTCCTAAATGAAAAGAGACTTTCATTTGCTTCTTTGTATGTAAATATCTTTGGTGGTGTGTGTTTTGCTGAAGTTCAAGGCCAGGTTTTTCTCTAGGGTTATGGGTGTTTTCTTGCGTTTACTCTCATTCCTGAACTCGGGTTTTGGAATTGCAGACATTTCTGATTTTAGCTATGTGGACCTTTCAGAATTCCCTTTCAGAATCCACATAGCTCTGGTATGTATTCTGTGACTGTGCAGTGCTGGCACTAAAGATCGCTGAGGGAGGTTTTGAAATCTTTTTTGTCCTAGAACAGGAGGTGATGCTGTTGTCTGGTACTGGCCTCCGCTGGGAGCGAGTGCCTCGCGCCCACCGCAGGCGCCTACCGTGCCCTTCGCCAAAGTGCTGTTTGTTGACCCCTCCCTCCCTCAGTCCTCGGTTCCCAGTCAGCAGAAGCAGCAGTCAAGGCCCAGTCCCCACTTCACAGTGTTTGGAGGAAGCCGAGACAGACAGATGCGTTGGTTCTCTGTCTCAATCATCTTTCTCTAAGACTGGAGTGCTCCAAGCATGGGGACGTTCTTCTTTCTTCCTGGTACACCTCTGTGGCAGCCAGCTAACGTTGTAACATTCCCTTAACCCCCCCTGTCTTCTCCCTTCAGCCCAAACAGGCCCCATTCTTTCTGAGAAGTGGAGTTATTAAAGAGGTCATCGGAACAATGCAAGCAAACACATTTTAGGGAGATTTTTGGCCTGAAACACACACATAATTCCTTCCTTCCTCCTTTTGTGAGTGTAGAAATTGACTTTCTGCAGCTACACTTGCGTATGGGACATTGACATTTATATACTTGGGGAAGAACTGTTAACATCCCTTCCCGACCATCGCAGAACCTAAGTCCATGTAGCTGAGGTCCCCGTGAGTTACCTTGAATTTAGTGGCTGTTCCCTTAACTCAAAACAGAAATGTCAAATGTGTTTAGGATTTGAGTCAAGGGTTGGACTGAGGGTGGGGATGCCGAGTGGATGGGGGAGGTTGCGGAGTTACTTCTAACAGGCTCTGAGCAGCAGTATCAGCAACCTAACAACGGCCCCCAGAAAGCAGACCACGGGGGTAGGTTGTTTCCGGGCTCAAAGTCCAGGGTTGCGTAGCCTTCTTCACCCCTACCTTTTAAGCCCCTTTTGCAACTCAGAATTTGCCAAACCGCTTTCATTTATTTTTCAATTAAAATGCAAATTATTTGCTTTCACATGCCCCCCCCATACCTATCTAAACTGTGTAGAGGTGCGGGGATCCTATGACCACGTGTCACACGCTCCACTCTTGTAGGGGGGTGCTCGAAAAAGTCAACTTTATTAGACCGTGCGCTGGAAGGCTTGCTGGTGTGGGGATCCCTGAGGGAGAGCAAGTCTCAAGGGCATTTGAATGCAGGGAGGAAGTCTGCCCTGACCACAACCAGGCTCCTGCATCTCCACCCGAGTGTCCGGGACTTGGTCCGGAGAATGGTTTTAACCCCTCAGAGCCAAGGGCAGAGGGATCTCTCCCCGCGAGTGACTGGGTAACCCCACTCCCTCTGAGGACCGTCCCTTGTTCTTCCCGCTCCCAGCTGGAGACAGACCGAGGAGATCCAGGCCAGCCAGCACCCGGCAGGAGGCTCCGGCCTCCCCGCCGCAAGCCTGCGTCTGGAATACACGCGGCGCCACGCGAGATTCAGGCACCGAGGGGCACTCCCAAGGGACCAAGGTACATAGATCCAGGATTTCTATTGTCATAATTTAATTTAAAACAATGCTATTTTAATTTGGGAATATGAGCGACACGAAAAACGAAGGACAGAGACTTCTTTATACTCACTTCAGCAACTATTTACCGATGGCAGTAAACGTGAATTGAGCTGAAAATCTCTTTCTTTCCTCTCTCGCTTTAGTTCTGTCTCTGATTTTTGTGTGTTTCTCTTTAACACTCTTGCCCCAATATCAGATACTAAATTTACAATAGGAAAATGTTCAACTCTTCCCGGGTCACAATATTTACATGAGATAGAAGGGGGATTGAGTTTTGAAAGTGGGGTCTTTGGGGATAACTAACCCCCCTTTCCTCTCAATTCCCTACCTAGTCTTTGAGAATGCAGCGTCCTGGAGGCTGTAAGGAGGACGCTGGAGGGACAGGCAGGGTCTAGAAGAGGTGTGTGCCACTGCGGAGAAGGAGTGTCCGAGCGAGAAAAGTTTCGTTCGTAACGAAGCAAGAGGCACAGGGGTCCCGGTTTCAGTGCCACGGCCGACTATACCCGCCACCGTCCTCCGGAAACCTCTTGGCGAAGGCAGAAGATCGCTGAGGTTTAGACGCCAGGCTGGGAAACGCAGACAGTCTCCCATTAGTTCTCTTGCGAGACGAGAGAGTCTTGGCCCCACTCCTTATAATTCAGGTTGACTGAAGGACTTCACCCAGGTCAGATTCTAAAGTCTACGCAGTGATGGGTTTAACCCAGTCTTAATGAAGATGGTGAAGAAGGAAAAGGAGGACCAAGGAACGTTACTTTTGCCTCAGTAGAGAATACAAATGCCAAAAGATAAACACCCTTCCCCTCAATCCCAAACTCAGGCTCAAGCTGACACCCTTAAACACTAGTAGAGCTCTGGAAAGAAAGGTTGTCCCAGGGGAGTAAGCCCTCCTGTCTTTGCTGCTTGGACCCAAAAAAGTACTTAGGCATTTGTAGAAAAACTCCATCCTTCGCTGGTGCCGCTCAAATTTCATTTTTGAGCCATTTATTGCCGTTTTTTTTTTTTTTGGTTTTCCATGCATTAAATCTGGACTTAATGATCTCATCCAAATTGCTGTAGTGACCAAATTATAATACCTCCCGAGGGTGTATTACATTAACATACTGAATTCTCAAAATTGTCCGAGGGTTTTCCTCCTCCAGCGCACAGTTCCACCCTGCCGGGAACTTAAAAACAGGCCAGAGATGGAAAAGAAAGAGAGAGAATGAATAAAGGAACTCACTGTTCAACTTCTAACCCCTGGACATCCCACCACCACAGCCCAGAAGCCCCGGACACGTCCACCTCCAGCAACAAGCCTGGAGTTGAGAGCAGGGATCAGGGTTTTGAAGAGGGTTTTGAAAAGCTTACTACCCCAGGGGGTACCCGGATACTTTTGTATCTGAATGATTCAGCCTGAATTTTTGTGATTCTTCCCCCAAGGAAGCCCCAAACAAATAACAACAATAGCCAAAGGGGAGAAAAGTATTTAAAAAAACTCAATGGTCTAAGCAATCAGATGACAGGTATATATTTCCATTAAGCTGATTCCATTCTCAGCCATATACTATAACAATCGCCGGGATGGGTGGGACCCAGGCATAAAAAGAAACGTGAAGGAGGAAGAACAGAGAAGAAAAGTGGGAGGTAGAAAGATGGAAGAGATGACAATCCTTCGGCCTACAAGGGGATTAAGAACATCTATAGGCTTAAGGAACAACAAATTAATTTACACAATTCTGGGAGAGCCCAGACGGCTTTTAATTAATCCCTTCAAAAGAAGGAGCCAGGCCAGGGCTGCACCGGCTGCCTGCTCCATTAGCTCCGTTTTACAAGGGACCAGACTCTGTTCTAGGTGAGGCGACGAGAGACGGTGGGGGAAGGGGGCAGGATGACGCGAAAGGCCGAGGGGGGAAGCTAGGGGAGAATATGAACTGCTTTTCCATAAAAGGGCTGGGTTTTCATTATTCTTCTCTTTAAAAAGTAATACCCTCTTCGTCTCTGCTTCCCCCTCCCGTTTCTCATTTTATTTAACACAATTAATTGTGGCTGCCACTGGGCGCACCGAGAACTGCACCACTCGTCAGGTCCCGCCCCCTCCGGGTCCCGCCCACAGGAGAAAGGAGGTGGGAGGTGTAGGGGACAAGGCGGGCAAGGCCTTACGGCTAGTCCTCCTTAGCCAATCATAGGGCGCAGAGCTCCGAGTGGGCGTGCCTTAGAGGTGACGCAAGGCTCGAGACTGCGCGCTATTGGAGGCGATGGTTACGCCCCCAATCTGTGCTCCACTCCCCCTTAGCCCCACCCCTCCCGGCAGCCCCAGAGTGACGTCCCTCAAAGTTCTCATATTTGCACCCCACTCCCCCTCCCTTTCGTCCCCCAGCTAAAGAGGAGTAGGCAGTGATGCAAATGTTTTATTACCTTTGAGAGCTTCATCCGAACTGTCAGGCCTGCAGGGAGAGAGGAGAGAAAGTGGAAGAGCCACGGAAAGGGTCAGTTTGGCCAGAGCACAAGACTTGGAAGAGCGAAGCTTGTAAAGCCTCGAAGAAAATGGAAGAGAGGAGAGTCAAAGGCTGAGAGTGAGAGGCAGCGAGGGCTCTGGGGGGTGGGCGGGGGTCGCCAGGCCCATTGGCAGAAGTGGACAGAGGAGTGGAGCCGACACCAAACCGTCAGACTTTTCACTCTTAAGTCTTTGTTTTTCTATTTTTCCCTCTCACCCTTTTTCTTTTCAATATTGCAACTCTAGTGCTCTGTAGAGGGGAAGGCAGGTCGTGGTGCCGAATCCGGGAGGCGCGGGGACCGGCTGTACTGTCCTTCCCCGGAGCAGAGGCAGAGCCTCCCGCCGGCTGGATGCGCTCTCCGCCCGCGCGCTGCGACGAGTGCGAGTTAGCCTTGCGGCAGGAAGAGCAGCGCCACGGGTGGAACCCGGCGTCCTTTGAACCTCCCCAAAGAAAGCGAGCCAGCCCCCACCCTCCAAACATCAAAGTGGAGATTCGGTGACGCTTAACTTCGTTACAAACTCTCAGGGGCCAGCTTGGGTTTTGTTTAGCTTATTTCCCTAGAGGTGGGGGGAAGAAGACCAGAAGTAGCGCACTTTGAGCAGCGAGGAAAAGTAAGGAAGAAGAAAGAGCCGGGGATTAGATCCAGAACTCTCGGAGCAAAAGAAGAGCCAAACCCACCCGGACGCCTGCTCTTCTCTAAGAGCCGCGCCTCTTGCGTAGCGGGTTTGGACATTCCTGCCGCGCAGCTCCGAGAGCAACTCTTGGCGGCGGCGATCTCGGACCACTGGGCAGGTCGCCTCCGAGTGCGCAGAGCGACTCTCGCTCGTGCCCTCGGCGCTTCCGGCTCCTCTGAGCCCCGCCGGGGGCACCAGTTCGTGCCCCAGCTGCGCCGCTGCAGGCTCGGGCCTGGCCGTGGGATGTTAGCGGTGGGGGCGATGGAGGGCACTCGGCAGAGCGCGTTCCTGCTCAGCAGCCCGCCCCTGGCCGCCCTACACAGCATGGCCGAGATGAAGACCCCGCTGTACCCCGCTGCGTACCCCCCTCTTCCTGCAGGCCCCCCCTCTTCCTCCTCGTCGTCCTCGTCCTCGTCGTCGCCTTCCCCGCCTTTGGGTGCCCACAACCCGGGCGGCCTGAAGCCCCCAGCCGCGGGGGGGCTCTCGTCTCTAGGCAGCCCCCCGCAGCAGCTCTCCGTCGCCACCCCACACGGCATCAACGACATCCTAAGCCGGCCCTCCATGCCGGTGGCCTCAGGGGCCGCCCTGCCCTCCGCCTCGCCCTCTGGTTCCTCCTCCTCCTCTTCCTCATCTGCCTCTGCCTCCTCCGCCTCTGCTGCCGCCGCCGCTGCTGCCGCCGCCGCAGCCGCCGCCTCATCCCCGGCGGGGCTGTTGGCCGGCCTGCCCCGCTTCAGCAGCCTGAGCCCGCCGCCGCCGCCGCCTGGGCTCTACTTCAGCCCCAGCGCCGCGGCCGTGGCCGCCGTGGGCCGATACCCCAAGCCGCTGGCGGAGCTGCCCGGCCGGACGCCCATCTTCTGGCCCGGAGTGATGCAGAGCCCGCCCTGGAGGGACGCACGCCTGGCTTGTACCCCTCGTGAGTACGATCGCCCGCGACCCCGGCGCCTGCCGGTTGCGCGCTCTCAGGTCACAGACGCTGGTGTGCCTGCCGATCGGTGCACTCTCTTGCCATCCCTATTAGCTTGGCAGCGCGGGAATTGCAAGATTTAGGTTGGGCAGGGCGTCCATCGAGGGATTCTTGCTTTCCTGAGCTCTTGTGGCTGCATCCAGGAGCCCCCCTTCTCCCCAAGTCTTGGGCATGCCTCGGCTGAGCAGTGGTGTGCGTGTGTGCGAGTAGAACACAATTACAGTAGGGACCAATGTCTCGTCGGAGGCCGGGGCTGCTCCCGAAACGTCCAGGCCAGAACGGCCAAGACCTCGGGCCGGACCTGAGTTAGAGAAGTGGGCAGGGGACGAAAGGCCACTGCACCCCAGCTTTCTAGGGAACTGCCTGCCCTCCAGGGCCCTACTCTGCCAGCCTAACCCTTTGCCTACCTTCGAACTGGGGAGGATCGGAGGATCGGCGGCGGCTGCCCCTCCACCGCCCGGAGCGAAGTGCATGTAATTGCAAGCAGGTCTCCGCCCGAGGCGTCCCCACCTAACCTCTTCGCCCTTAAAGCCCAGTGAAGACAAGCGGGCTGCCCGGGAGGAGGGTGAGCGCCCAGGCGCTTCGGGCCGCTCCCTGCCCTTGAGCCAGAGCTTTCCCTCCCGCCTTGACCCCAGGGGCCGCGTCCCAACAGGGCCTTTTAGGGGCATCGCGGAACTGAACATTCTAACACAAGAAAGAGCTGGGGGGTGGCAGTGGTGGGTGGGAAGCCGCCACTGATGAAGGGCCACGTACCGGGTAAAACGCAACATCCAGCAAAGACCTTGCTGGAGGCAAACTGAGTTGCTCCAAGATCTGCTAGTCTGGGCAGCGGAGCTCCGCACGGCGGAGGCTCCCAGCCCTCCAGTGGGGATCAGCGCCCAACCTGGGGTCATTTTCTTGCTTAATTCTTTGCTTTCGATCGAGTCCCCAAAGTTTTCCGAAGTCTTTGGACCACCTTTCGTGTAGCTGAGCCGCAGTAACTGCGGAAAGTTGCGGAAGCTGAGAAGAGGCTTCTTTGGGCAGCTCCGCACGCGGGGCGGCAGGGCTGGTAGGGATGTCAGGGAGACGCTATTGTATCGGTTCTAGAGGCCGTGTTGGGGCCCAACAAAGGGGCGCCCTCCTCCCACCCCCGCCGCTGCGGAGTTGGACTTCGGGGCGATTTAGCTTTCTTGTGTACAAAAACAAGGAGCCCTTTGTTGCCGGGAAACAGGTTAGAGAAGCGTTGGAGGGGGTAGGGATGGGTGGGGAGGAGAAAAAACCTAGTTATCCTCCAGCTAACGTTCTGGGACCCAGGGAAAGCCGACTGGATTAGGAGGAAAGAGTGGTCTTTTTCTGGTACCCCTTGGTTTAATGAGGCTTCGGAATTTGGCTCTAGTAAACTTTAGCATTAGGCTCCCTAGCCGTTCACCGACGTCGGTGTTATATTTACTTCTGCTACAAACATATCTGGCTTAAAACACACACACACACACACACACACACACACACACACACGGACGTAAAAAGGCTGAGGGAGAAGCGCATTGGAGCTGGAAGCGCCACCAACACTTCTGGTGTCCTCTTTATTTTCCTGCAAAACATTGTTTTTCGAGTTGTTTTTTTCTCCCCCCCCCGCCCCCCGTGTACCTGCTTGTAGTAACCGATTGTTTTCCCCCTTCCCTCTTTTTTTTTTAATTGGTTCTCTCAGATCAAGGATCCATTTTGTTGGACAAAGACGGGAAGAGAAAACATACGAGACCCACGTTCTCAGGCCAGCAGATCTTTGCCCTGGAGAAGACTTTCGAACAAACTAAATACTTGGCAGGGCCTGAGAGGGCTCGCTTGGCCTATTCATTGGGGATGACAGAGAGTCAGGTCAAGGTGAGTGGAACTTTCAAACCTCGAGGGATAAGCCTTCCGCCTGGCGCGCTCGCGCACACGCACACACGCGCTGCACAGACACAGACACACACACACACACACACACACACACACACACAGCCCTCCAAGGAGCTTGGGGAGAAGTTGAGAGCAGTGAAGGGGTTGGTGGGGGGAGGCAGTTACAAAGGCGGTGCGGGGTCTTGCAGGCAGGCAAACTGTTGATGAACAAAAGGAATCAAGCCCCCGCCTTGGAAATTAGGTTAATCTAGATAGCAGCATGTGCTAGGGGAACTCTCCATTATTAGAGAATAAAAGCATTACTGAAACATCAGCCTGAAGAACAGATCAGGCCAGTTAGATAGCTTCTATATATTCTATTTGTAGAGATATTCAAGCTGTGGTTTATCAATTCAGGCTCTATTAGTTATATAATTTACTAATGTAGATCAGCCTTATAAGACCACTGCATTAATTTGCAAGTATTTTTTAAATCCACAGGAGCTAACCACTTACCACAGATGAACCTGATTTTAGTTTGGCTGAAGGCAATCACTTCGGAATAGTAATTTTCCAAATGAATTGGCAAGTTTATTACGGTATTATAGGGCTGAATTTTGTTTAAAATAAATTTATCAACAGATTAAGATATTGTACTGGTCATGACAACAATTTATAATTAAAATGTCACTTTACTTATAAATGAGTTGTACAATATTTTTCTAGAGATTCAAATTTCAGAAATCTCTCCCTGAAAAATAATGAGATTGCGTCAGCTGAGTAAATTCTGAAGGTTTCCTATATTTCCAGTATTCTTTTTTATCCCTTTTCCCCAGTTTATTACATTTGTTTCTTTGGGGCATAAATCTTTTTCCATTAGTTATATTGTTGCTCTTTAAGTAGGAATAACACTAACCAGTAACCATGTCTTCTGGTTAGAATGTTTCCCCCTAGACCAACATCCCAAAATACATTTCAGAAGTGAATTTGTACATGGCCATTAGAAAACCATCACTGTTACAATTATTTTTGCAGTGGGTTGGTACAGAGCCTACCATAGTAATCTGGAGGTCTTCATTTGTCACTGTAAATATGTCTGCATGGCTAGATGTGAATTATTATAGCTGTATAAAGGAAATCAAAATCACTTTCTTAACAATTCGGATTCTGTAGATAAAATACATAATGGATGAGAAGCATAAAGAGAAGATAATTCAATATCTTTGGGAAATTGGTTGCTTGTTGCTGACGCTTAAGGTTAAAATATGCATATGTATCAAACAGTGTCAAGCAACATGACTTAGTGCAAAAATATTTGTATATAAGGTGAATGTCTGGGGCAGGAACAGTATTAAGATAACAGTCATGCTAATATTGGGAAATAATGTAATTGGCAAAATTTCATTTTTAAAAAATAATCAATGATAATTCTAGCCTTCACTTTAATTTGGTTTTATGAAAAACATTAAAAGAAGGAAGAGAGAGAGACAGGGAGCACAAGCTCACTAACACTGATGATTTTGACTGAGCTATTAAATATTTTCATTCATGAAACTGAAGTCAGTTATTATGGTTGATTTGGTGTTCATATTTTAGCAGATTTAAAAAAAAATCTCTACCTGTTACCTTGTAAGTGAGATGGTTCACCTGCCATGTTCGTGTATATTCCAATCTGAGATAAGTGAAACAAATATCCAAAAGTGAAAAGGAGAACAGATGTAATTGGGGTGAAGACTGTCTTTGCCTTTTCCCACAAATCACACTAAAAAGCAAGTACAATTCAGGTTGTTTAAATTTTCTTAATCTAAGAAAGTGCGTAAGGACTAAAATCACACTCAGGGTAACTTTAAGAAGGGGAAAAAAGTTTTCCACTAGAAAGTAGGAAAGCAAACGCCTTTAATTTTTTTTAAGGGAAACTCATTTTAAGTTTCCAAGTTTTGTTTTTACTCTTCTGAGAAATCCCTCACTGACAACCTCAATACTCTTGTGTTACTTACTATTGCTATGGCAACGGCAGTCAGTTTGCTGGTCCCCATTACTGGAGGAACCTGGGGCGGTGGAGACTGACTTTGACGGCCAAGACAAGGGAGGTCTCGGAGGGAGGGTGGCAGCCGGTCAGGGGCCCGCCGGAGGTACCGCGAGACGTGCAAGTGGTGTCACTGGCTAGATTTGCTCCTGTTAATTTCTTACGCCCTTGTCTCTCTTTTTTTGTCCCTTGTCCCTCCCCGGCCTTCAAGGTTTGGTTCCAGAACCGCCGGACCAAGTGGAGGAAGAAGCACGCGGCCGAGATGGCCACAGCCAAGAAGAAGCAGGACTCGGAGACCGAGCGGCTTAAGGGGGCCTCGGAGAACGAGGAGGAGGACGACGACTACAACAAGCCTTTGGACCCCAACTCGGACGACGAGAAAATCACGCAGCTGCTGAAGAAGCACAAGTCCGGCGGCGGCGGCGGCGGCCTGCTGCTGCACGCGACCGAGACCGAGGGCTCGTCCTGAGCGCCCGCCGCGGCCGCACCTCCCCGGCTCCGGCCGGGCCTCGGGGCCGCTGGGGACGCGGGGACTGCGGAGGCGGCGCCCCCACGCCGGCCTGCCCCCTGGGGCTCGGAGGACCCGGCCCCGCCTTGCCGGCACTCTTTGCTATTTTCTGAGATGTATATATCTATTTTTTTAACCTTGAAGTTGAGGGGAGGAGGTGGGGGAGGAGAACTGGGGGTTGATAAGGCAAAAAAGGACCCGCTAAACGCGCTGTAGAAATAACGCAACCGAACCCCGCAGCCGGGCGACGGCCCCGGCTCGGCTCGGGGTCCCCAGACCGGTCCCCATCGGCGGGCAGCGGTCTCCCACCGGGGTTCTCCCCCTCCACTCGCCCCGCTTTTGCAGGAGGCCAGGAAGGGGGCGCCGGGAGGTGCTTTAGAAGGGTCAGCCCCCCACGACGCGGGGGACCTCAGAGCCACGCGGGCGGGCGGGCGACCGCCACCGAGGGGAAGAGGGCGTTCCTCCCCACACACAGTGCTGTGTCGACTAAAGCAACCTGTTGAAGGCTCTTTGTAAATAAATCGTGAGTTACACTGACTAGAAGTTACTTTATTGTGAATATTTAAAATGTAAAATGCCTTTTTTTGAATTTCGTATAAAAAGATGGACCTTCTTCCTTTTACCCCTCTCCTTTTAAGAGCTGTTCAAACCACACTGTCCTCTTTTACTTTGAACTTAATTTGAGAAGCATAGACTAGAATGTTATCACCGTCCCCTCCACCCCCCCCTTCCCCGTTTGGATTTGTTGACTTTTACTTTCCCCCTTCACCCCTCCTTTCCCTGCCCTAAACAGCCTGGGTCTGCACTGGGCTCCTGCCCCCAAGACTTGAAGCAGAGGACTTGGGAACCAGGCGGGGCCTCACACCTGCTCCTTCATTCCTTTCTGAAATTGCACAGTGGTTTGTTGCTATTTATTAGTGATTTAAAGAAAGTATTGGGGAGGGAGGGACCACAATAGCTTGTATTTAATTTAACTCCTTTCTGATAAAAATGCGTGTTAAAGTAGATGGTGGGAATTGTTACAACTGCTCTGGGTCATAAACATAAAAATCCGTTTAGTTGCTGTAATTGAATTTGAAGTGTTTTGTATCATAAGAAAACTATAGAATATGTAAATTGTTTTCTTTTTAAAGCTAATAATGGTGATATATTAGCATCTTTAACCTTTATTAATTTATATAAGGAATTCGGTTTGTAAAGAGAAGAAACCCACCCCCCTTTGCAAGACCAGTTAAATGTAATGCACTTTCTGTTTCAAAGGATAAATCAAATTAAAAAACAGTTTGAAGACGTCTGTTGCCTTGGATGAAAGGGTACAGATCATCTGATCTCATCAGAGATCTCAAACAATAAAAGTCAAGATCACACACCCAAAAATTGTTATATCAGTTTCTTGGGTGAAATAGCTGTTACTTAATTTTTTTTGGAGGGGGGGAGAGTAGGATTCTGTTTCTTATTCTGGGTTGAGAAGATAAAAGAATTGCAGCCGCACTCAGAACGCTTCTCGGAGAGACGTGCCTAGTGGGCTGCTTCTGATGCCTGCAGAGGTCCAATTTCTTCCTCCACGCAGTGTCCTTTTCCGAGGAAGCCCCGGAGGGTTGGGGGTGGGGATGGAGAAAGACTTCATTTCCATATTTCCAAGCTAGCTCCTCGGTCAGCCCTTAGTTCGATTAGCCTAGAGAACGCGGCAGAGCTCACTGGCGCAGCAGCCTAGCTGTTTGAAGCTAACGTTTTCTCTGTAACCGGTAAGACTGCAAAGACTGGTGGAAAGACAGGAACCCTGATTTTGCTAAACATTACTGTAAAGGATGCATTTAGAGAAAGCTTTCTTTAACTGATGTGGAAATCTTTAGGGTTAAGAAAGCGATATCATAGTTTCTCCAGTTGAATTTGTAAAGAGAGAGAGAGAGAGAGAGAGAGGAAAGAAAAATCCGGGAAGCCCAGAGAGAGGACTGTGCCACTCTCTGTCTGGGGGATCTTTTTGTTTTCAGACACTCAGTTACAAGCTCAGTGAAATATCATTATCTCCTGAGCGTTTCAGGTTAATGAGCTTGTGCTCAAAGAGAGAAAAATCAATAAAATTCAGTAGATTCTTCTGGCTAATGTTAGGTAAAGAAAGTGTGAGTCTGTTTTGTTCCCTTGAAGATAAAAACTGAAATTTTCTCAAATTCAACAAAATGAGATTGCCTAAAGGAAATTATTGTAGAATATCTTCCTGATGGTATGGTTTAACAGAAAGAAAGTATGCAAGTCTGCCCTTTCCTTTCTGTAGTTTGTGAAGTTCTTTTTTTGTTTGTTGTTTTTTTGGCTGGTGCTGGGTTTGAACCCTCCACCTCCAGCATCTGGGGCCAGCACCGGACTCCTTTGAGCCACAGGTGCTGCCCGTTTGTGAAGTTCTTAACACGTTTCAAACTGTTCTGAATTTCTGTCTTCTTAGCAAGACTCAGGTGTGTGTTCTATCAAGAGGCAGCTATTTCAAAGGCGGCTTTGGTGTGCTGAGGGGGTGTGATTTCAACTCTGCCTGTATAGCATAGGAACTAACTTTCTCTCTCTCTCTCTCCTCCTTCCTTCCCTTCTTTTTCTTTCCTCTACTCTTCCCTCCTTCCTTTAATATTTCCTTCCTTTCTCCCTCTTTCTTTCCCTTCCTTTCTTTCTCTCTCCTTCCCTCTGTTTCTTGTCCTTTTTGTAGGAACTGGGAGTGGTGGTGGAACAAGTTCATTATCCTCCAACTGCAGCTTATTGTTTGTTAATTTGAAACAAAATGAAAACCTCTTTTCTACTTTATTTTTTAACCTCATCCTACCCCTTACTAACTTGAAAAGCCAAGTAGCTTTTATTCCTTCTTCCTAAAACACATGTACAACACTCAAATTCACAATACGAAATGTTTTTCTACAAATAGGATTTTAACATTAGTAGAAGTAATAGGAGTAGTTATTATTAGTCTTAGAAAACTTGGGACTAAGATTGAAGCTTTTTCTCAAGCAGTAAATAAGTTGATAGCCTTTATTCCAAGTTAGAAGACACCTCTCCCAAGTCCTTTGGGAAGCATTACTGGGAAGCATTCCCCTTTACGTCTTAGGCATCTGAGGAGAGTGAAAACTCGTGGCCAGGACTGCACCCTGCTGGCACATCTGCAGAGGGCAGGCGTACCTCTCTGCTTGCCAGCCTGGGTACTGATGTGCTCCAGTTGTGTAGGCAGTAGCTGGAGGTAGGCTCTGGGGCCAGGCTGCACTGGCATTTGCTCTTTTTTCCACTTGACTGCAGCAGTGACTTCAGGTTTCCAGCTAATTTACTTCCACCCTGGACTCCAGCTGGCCCCCAGTCGCAACTGGCCCCATAAAACTGGCAGTGAAGGAGAAGTGGGTGGGAGGGGGGCACCTTACCTAATTCCCTTTTATCACGGTTGGTTTGGTTTAGTTCCATTTATATGCAACAAGAACACTTTTTTGTAATAGTTAGCATCGTGGGGAGGCTCAGGAAATACTCTACAGCTCAAGCAATGGAGAATAAGAATCACTTTTTATTTGGGTTCAAAAATTTTATGGCATTAACAACCATAAGCATCTGATTAAGACTCCCAATCAGCCATCAGGGCTAAAGGGGTCATGATATAAAAACAGAGAGTCTCGGCAAGTAAGCTGGTGAACCACTGCCTTTAAAAGTGTGTAAGGAAACAGCATGCCAACAGTGGAAAACAAAGAGAAAACAAGTTGCTGTGTGTGTGTGTCCTGTGTGGTAAAAGGGAATGTAAAATGCTTGTGTTTGTGTTGCTTTTCCTAAACAGGAAGTCGTGATGCTGTGGGAGGGGTATGGAGTGGAAATGACCCCGTCCAGTCTTTCAGGTGTCCCAGCAGCAGCGTCACTCACTGCTCCTACTCAGTTCTGGTCGCGGTCCTCAAAGCCCAAGCTCAGTTCTCCTGCTGGTTATTGATTTTGCCTTTGGTTCACATTCAGGATTCTGTAACTTAAAGTTCTTTCTTCCCAGGAGCTGGGGTGTACTGAGCAGAGCAGCTTTCCAAGTGTGTGAGCACTTTAAGCCGCTTCTCCTCCTCCCACTTGGGAGACAGTGGGAAGAAGGAGAATTGAAAAATCATTCATTCTTCTCTGGAAATTTCCTTCTTGCTCAGTGGGGAGACAGTCTGGACTGGAGGCCGGCTATTCTTAGAAATACTTTACTAAGAGTCAGAGGCTGAGGGGGCATTTGAAACCTTTCAGAGCCTAAAATCGTGTAGATATGTTAGAGGAGTTTGTTATTACAGTGGCATCAACTTGGGGCGATCCACACTTCCCTGTCCTTTAAGCCACATCTCTTCTCTCTCTCCCACACACACACACACATACACACACACCCCGAAATTCCACTTGGGAACTCCTAGCAGTGAATAGCTTAAAGAGATAGCGACTTCTTTGTCAATCATTGACAATAGGATCATGTAATAACAACAGAGGTAAGTGGTAGATTTTTATTTGTAAACTCTATTTTAGGCTAATTTGAATCACTTTCTCTTCACTGCATTTCTTCTCTGTTACCACACATACATATTCATGCTAAAGTCCTTCTTCCTGCTTATTGGTTTGATTTTTTAAAAAAGACAGTTTCTTATTACACTTTCTTTTCTGACAGGACAGTGTGTATTTTGTTTTGTAGTATTTAGGACGTAAGCGTCAGATTCGCCCTGATGTCGTCCTTTTTAAGATCTGTAGAAAACATAGTAATATGACTCCTCCTCTCCATCCATAAATGGAAAGTTTGACTGGGAGTAGTGATGGGGGGAGCAGGATCACTAAAGCAATGGGGAATTTTTCAGAAATTTAGCCTTTAGTATTCAGAGATTGGCTTGGAGTTGTTCACAAGTTAGAAAGTTAATGTGAGAGCCTGGGTTCACTCTCTAGTCTTCCTCTTTGATACAACATTCATTACCCCTGACTGAAATGTTCGGATGTGCACCATTCGTTCTGATGCTCCAAACTAGCCATTTTTATTGAATTTCATGCTCAAAAGACTTTAAAAAGTAGAGTATGATGTCAGTGTGGTGTTTGATATCTGTGGTGCCTGGGCAGAACTCTGAAGTAGGAGCACCATCCAGAGCTTCTATTTTAGTGAACTTTGAATAAAGACCTGGTTTGGATAAAGACACATTCAAAGATGGAGTCATTCCTCATTGTGAGGAAGTGAAGAGTTTTTCACTCTGCAGTTTGAGCAGAAGCACATTACTTTTATAGTGGAACCCTACTGTCTCTAGACTATAATATTATGCCTGCATATACCTCGCAAAAGCCAAAAGAAAGGCTGAGGTTCAATTACCTTATACATTTGATTATAATAGGGAAAAGATATACCCAATTTAGGAAGGAAATTAGCATTTACTCTGTAATGTAGAGTTTTATTTTGGGGATGCAGTAATTACAAAGAAACTCTCAATCATCAATAAGTTGCTTGGGACAAATCTGCTTGTATAGATGACAGAAATTTAAGATTGCTGAAAATTCATTAACTTAGTTATTCCCCTGTGGTCTTATTATCTTTAAACAAAGGCATTCAACATGTTTTCGTGCCTTTAATCTGAGCCCTGTACTTGGGCCCAGGGTTTGTAATTTGTCTAGTTATCTTTGGCCAGCTTTGGGTCTTTGTTTCAGCTCTTGGAAAGAATTTTGTAAAACTTTTTTTTTGGACCCTGAATTTCTTGTTCTTCCTTCTTTGTGCTCCGTACTTGGTCTGTAAGGACTTGTCAATTTTTCTACTAAAGTCAAATGATCCCAGGTAAATGAGAGGGTCTGAGATAACTTTTCTTTTTGCCACATCCAGGAGGTCACATAGTGATTGAGAGCAGGGCTTTGGAGCTGATGACCTGGTCTGACTATCTCTGACTGGTGTGTGATCTTGTCAAGTGACTTTACCTCTTCAGGCCTCAGTATTCTCATTCTAAAATAGGGATGATACTTGCACCTACTTCGTAGAATTGCTGGGAGAACAAAATGAATTAATATATACCAACAGTGCTCTGCACTTAGAAAGCTATGGAGTCTCAGCCACCATCAGCAGTAGCAGCAGCAGCAGCATCAAAAAAGGCCCTGTCTCTCTCAGGTTGCTATTGATTCTGGCCTTGCTGTCTTGTGCAGGATAGTTATGTACCCAAGGACAGGTTATGGAAAGTGAAAAAGTGAAAGTGGAAAGAGAAGTTGTGAGAGCAAGGATTTTTTTTTTTTTTTAGAGATAGGGTCTTGCTTTGTTGTCCAGGCTGGGGTACGGTTGAATGATCATAGCAGCAGCCTCAAATTGCTGGATTTCTTGGGCCCAAGAAAAACCTCCCAAATAGCTAGAACTACAGACACATGCCATCATTTCTGGGTATTTTAAAAATGTTTTTGTAGAGATGGGGATCTTGCCATGTTGCCTAGGCTAGTGTCAGACTCCTAGCCTCAAGTGATCTTCCTGCCTCAGCCACCCAAACTGCTTGGATTAAAGGTGTGAGTCACTGCACCTGGCCAGTATTTCATTTAAATGAATCTTAAAACCTAACTGCTTGAGATAGTTTATGGATATTTCCAAAAATTCTTTGATATTTCTTCCTATTTAAAGATGGGGGCCTAATTCCCAGTTTCTTGAGTGTGGGCTATCTTCCCTGTCCTGCTTCTCGTGAGACAGTGTAACTCACTCTCCTTGTTCTTTCTCTCAGATCACTTGCTTTGGGGGAAGCCAGCTGCAGTATTGTCCTCCCTTTGTAGAGGTCCACATGGTCAGGGACTTAGGTCTCTGTCAATAGTCAGTCCTAATTTGCAAGGAGTATAGGTGAAATCTGGAAGCAGATCCTCCAGCCTCAGACCAGGCTTTCCAGGGGCTGCTCCCAGGCCAACATCTGAAACTTAGGAGAGGCCCTGGGGCAGAACCACCAAGCTGGGTTCCATCCATAGACACTGTAAGACAACAAATGTTTATTGTTTTAAGTCAATGAATGTTGAGTCTTCATTACATAGCACAGGTAATTAATATAGTACCTAATACGTCTATCTTAGTTCTCCGGATAAGGAATAGTGTATTGAAAGGAAAGGTTCTTGAGGAAAGCATCTTTCATCATTCTGTAAAGTCATGTGAAAATGCCACCAGGATGACACTCTGGTGAGAAAGGAAGTGCCAGTTAACCGTCACTTGGGAGAGAGGACTTGAGCCCTGCTGCTGGTTTCTATTTCTTGTTCATAACTTGACCCCACAGGCAAGTCACTTAACTGTGATAAGTTACCATTTGTTTTTCTATACAATTATCTTTTTTTTTTTTTTGAGACAGAGCCTCAAGCTGTCCCCCTGGGTAGAGTGCTGTGGCATTACAGCTCACAGCAACCTCCAACTCCTGGGCTCAAGCGAGTCTCTTGCCTCCGCCTCCCAAGTAGCTGGGACCACAGGCG
>CAUYTI010015875.1:0-17434 GCA_963575145.1 Galago senegalensis | reverse complement strand
GGGTCTTTACCTGGTTTGGGTATCAAGGTGATGTTTGCTTCATAGAATGTTGTTACTGAGTTCAGCTTTTATTCCATGGTGGTCCAAGAAGATGCATGGAATAATTTCTATTCTTTTAAATTTACTGAGGTTAGACTTATGACCTAAGATGTGATCAATTTTGGAGTACGTTCCATGGACTGATGAGAAAAATGTGTATTCAGTTTTGTTAGGATGAAATGTTCTGTAGATATCTGTTAGGTCCAAAAGTTGAATCGTTAAATTTAAATCTAAGATTTCTTTGCTTAGCTTTTTTTTTGGAGGATCTGTCCAACACTGACAAAGGAGTGTTGAAATCTCCGACTATGATGGAGCTGGGAGAGATCAAGTTGCTGATGCCAGTTAGAGTCTCTTTTATAAATTGAGGCGCATTTTTGTTGGGTGCATAGATATTGATAATTGAGATCTCATCATATTGAGTATTGCCCTTAACAAATATAAAGTGGCCATCTTTATCTTTGGTGACTTTTGTTGGTTTAAAACCTATTGTATCTGAGAATAAAATTGCAACACCTGCTTTTTTCTGCTTTCTATTAGCCTGGAATAGCCTGGAATATAGCCTGACCAACCATTCCTTCACCCTGAGTCTATATTTGTCTTTTAAGGTAAGATGATGTTCTTGTATACAACAGATGTCTGGCTGAGTTTCTGCATTCAATCAGCCAATCTGTGCCTCTTTAGAGGACAATTTAAGCCATTCACGTTTATAGAAATTATTGATAAGCCTGGTAAAAATTTGGGCATTGAGTTGTTCGAAAGTCCAATAGACATTTTTAATCATTTTGCCATTGTGGAAGTTGGAATTTGATCAAAAGTTTCTAGGTGGGTTTACTTTTGTGTTGGAGGATTGCACTGGTCATTATGGAGGATAGGTTTGAGAATTTCCTGGAGAGTTGGTTTACTTATGGCAAATTTCTTCAACATGTGAATGTTGTTAAAGTATTTAATTTCCCCATCATAGATGAAACTCAGTTTAGCTGGATACACGATCCTGGGTTGAAAGTTATTTTGTTTTAGGAGATTAAAAGTCAATGACCATCCTCTTCTAGCCTGAAAGGTTTCAGCTGAGAGATCTGCAGTCATCCTAATACTCTTCCCCTTGTAGGTTATGGTTTTCTTACATCTGACTGCTTTCAAAATTTTCTCTTTCATCTTAACTTTAGTGAAGTTAATTATGATGTACTTGGGGGTTGTCTTGTTAGGGTTGAGTCATGCTGGGGTTCAGAAAGTATCTGCTATCTGAATTTCAGAATCTCTTGGCATGTCTGGAAAGTTCTCTTTCATAATTTCATGAAGATGAGCCTTTGTATTTTGTGAAGCAACTTCATCGCCTTCAGGGATTCCTATAAGGTGAATATTAGTTTTGTTCGGATTATCTGAGAGCTCTCTGAGAGAAAGATTTGTTTTTGTTCTCCATTTCTTTTGATCTTTGCATTCCTGGGCTTCTTCAAAAGCTTTGTCTTCTATGTCAGAGATCTTTTCTTCTGCCTGTTCCACTCTGTTATGGAGGGATTCCACCGTATCTTTCAGATCCTTGAGGACTCCAACCTCTTGTCTCAGTATTTTAAATTCTTTGGTCATTTTATCTTTGAAATTGTGGAATTCTTGAGACATCTTTTGAATAATTTCTTGAGATATCTTTTGAATAATTTATTGAAATTCTAATGCCCTCCTTTCTTCCATTCTGTTAATCTCATTTGCTATCCACATTCTGAACTTGATTTCTGACATCTCAGCCATCTGTTTATGGATGGGGTCTTTAATTGCATCTGTCCCATTTTTCCTTGGGGGAGTTGATCTACTCTGGTTATTCAGGTTGCCAGAGTTTTTCCGCTGATTCTGCCCAAGCTGAGTTTACTTGTTTGGAGGCCTTATCAGAACCATTCAGTTGGTGGTTTCTTCTGGTTGCCCAGAGAGACAGGCAGAGAGTCTGTTGTCTTCTCCCAGTTCTCGGGTGCTGGGCAACTAGGGTGCAGTGGAATGGCAGCAGCCGCACAGGACTGTGCATAGCTGGATTAGACCTCATTCGACCTGCTGGGGTGACCGGGGGGCAGGAGACTGGCAGCAGCCGGATCAGTTCTAGTTCTGCCCCGCTGTGGCAACTGGTAGAACAGGGGAACTATAGCAGCTAGATCAGTCCTAGTTCAGCCCCCCGGAGCAGCCAGGAGGTCGGGGAATGGCAGGGCTAGCACAGGGTATGCGAGCAACCAGATCATTCCTAGTTTAGCCCTGCCAGAGTAGCTGGGGGAGAGTGGAACACTCTTTCACCGTCGCCCATTGGACACATGCAGCACTAGCAAGTCGATCTGTGCCCTCCCAGTGTGGGAGCCTGGAGTGGGGAAGTCATCCACCTTTGCTGCTGGGATGCACGTGGCTCTAGCAAACAGTTCTCGGCCCACCCAGAGCGGTAGACTTCTCCACCACTGCCTGCAGGGCATGTGTGGCTCTAGCAAGCAGTTCTGGGCCCACCCAGCATGGGTGCCTGGAGCAGGGAACTCCTCTGCTGGCCCCTGTGGGGTGTGCGTGTCTCTAGCAAGCTGTTTTGGGTCTGCCTGGAATGGAGGACTCCTCCACTACTGCCCGTGGGATGCCCATGGCACTAGCAAGCAGTTCTGGGCCTTGCTTCCAGGGCCTGGAACTGACAGCAGGCATTCCAACAGTAACTGTATGTGAACACGCACAGCAGCTCTACCCAGAATAGCCAGAAGGCAGAAGCAACTCAGGCATCCTTCAGCAGACAGATGGACACACACAGTGTCTGGGACTTGCTTCCCCTAGGGGGGGATCTCCTCTGCCACCTGTGGGGTGTGTGGCTCTAGCAAGCAGTTCTGGCACCTCCCAGAGTGGGGGACTCCTCTGCCACTGCCCACAGGGTGCACAAGGCTCTAGCAAGTAGTTCTGTGCCTGCCCAGAGCAGGGGACTCCTCTGTGACCACCTGCTGCCTAGCAGGCAGTTCTGGGCCCTCCCAGAGTGGGGGACTCCTCCGCAGGGGGTGTGCAAGGCTCTAGCAAGTAGTTCTATGCCTGCACGGAGCAGGGGCCTCCTCTGTGGCCACCTGCCACCCACAGGAGTTGTGCGGATCTAGCAAGCAGTTCTGGACCTGCTCAGAACCCTGGAGTGGGAATATTCTCTGCCACCCATGGGGTGTGTGGCTCTAACAAGCAGTTCTGAGCCCTCCCAGAGTAGGGGACTCCTCTGCCACTGCCTGTGGAGGGCACAAGGCTCTAGCAAGTAGTTCTGTGCCTGCCTGGAGCAGGGGACATCTCTGTGGCAACCCGCAGCCCACGGGAGGCGTGCAGCTCTAGCAAGCAGTTCTGGGGCGTGCTTTGTACCTGTATTTTGTATTCTTACATGCTCTTCCTTGGATCTACAGCTTTCCAAACTTCTTTCTGGGCTCAGCTCCCTGTCTTTGGCTTCATACATTCTGATTACAACCAGTTTTTCTTCCTTTGCTCAGGAGCCTCTGACTAGGGTTGCCACCAGTTGGCCATCTTCCCAGAATCCCGAGTCTCCCTCTTTCTTTAAGGCTGCATATTATTCCATGTTGTACATATACCACAATTTATCAATCCATTCATGGGTTGATTGGCATTTGGGCTTCATCTATGACTTAGAAATTATGAATTGGGCTGCAATAAACATTCTGGTACAAATATCTTTGTTATAATGTGATTTTGGTCTTTTGAATCTATACCTAGTAGAGGAATTGTAGAATTGAATGGCAGGTCTATTTTTAGATCTCTACGTGTTCTCCAAACATCTTTCAAAAAAACAATGTATTAGTTTGCATTTCCACCAACAGTGTAGAAGTGTTCCCTTTTCTCCACATCCATGCCAATATCTCTGGTTATGGGATTTTGTGATGTGGGCTAATCTTACTGGAGTTATATGATATCTCAAAGTAGTTTTGATTTGCATTTCTCTGATGATTAAGGATGATGAGCATTTTTTCATATGTCTATAGGCCATGCACCTGTCTTCTTCAGAGAAGTTTCTCTTCACGTCCCTTGCCCACCCTGAGATGGGATCACTTGTTCTTTTCTTGCTAATATGTTTGAGTTATCTGTGGATTCTGTTTATTAAACCTTTGTTGGAGACATAACCTGCTAATATTTTCTCCCATTCTGAGGACTGTCTACTTGCTTTACTTACTGTGTTCTTGGCTGTGCAGAAGCTTCTTAGTTGGATTAGGTCCCAGTAGTGTTTTTATGATTCTGCTTCAATTGTTTGGGAGGGTGGGAGGTTCTCTTCATAAAATATTTGCCCAGGCAAATTTCTTCAAGAGTTTTCCCTACACTTTCTTCTAGTATTTTTATAGTTTCATGTCTTAAGTTTAAATCTTTAATCCAGTGAGAGTATATCTTAGTTGATGGTGAAAAGTGTGGGTCCAGTTTCCATCTTCTACAAGTTGCCAGCTAGCCAGTTCACCAAGCACTATTTGTTAAATAGGGAATCTTTTTCCCACTCAAAGTTTTTACTTGGCTTGTCAAAGACCACATAATGGAAAATAGCTGGGTTCATCTCTTGGTTCTCTATTCTGTTCCATACATCTACCTCTGTGTTTTTGTACCAGTACCATGCTGTTTTGATCACTATTGATTTATAGTATAGTCTGATGTCTGGTAGAGTAATTCCTCCTGCTTTGTTTTTCTTTCTGAGTAATATCTTGGCTATTCGAAGTTTTTTCTGATTCTATGTAAATGAAGTATTATTTTTTTGAGATCTTTAAAGTATGACAGTCGAGCTTTAATAGGGAGCACATTAAAATTATATGTTGCTTTGGGTAGCATGGACATTTTAACAATGTTGTTTTGTCCCAGGCATGAGCATGGTATGTTTTTTCATTTGTTAAGATTTTCAGCTATTTCTTTCTTTAGAGTTTCATAGTTCTCTTTATAGGGATCTTTCCCATCCTTTGTTAGGTAAACTCCCAAATATTTCATCTTCATTGGCATTACTGTGAACAGAATAGAATCCTTGACTGTTTTTTCAGCTTGACTATTGTCGGTATATATAAAAGCTACCGATTTGTGAGTGTTGGTTTTGTAACCTGAGATCCTGCCGTATTCCTTGATCACTTCTAGAAGTTTTGTAGTAGAGTCTCTGGTGTTTCCCAGATATACAATCATATCATCTATGAAGAGTGAAAGTTTCATCTCTTCAGACTATATGGATATCCTTGATTGCCTTTTCATGCCTAATCGCGATGGCTAAAACTTCCGTTACAACGTTAAAGAGCAGTGGAGACAATGCACAACCTTGCCTGATTCCTGATTGAGTGGAAATGATTTCAATTTAACTCCATTCAATACGATATTTGCTGTGGGTTTGCTGTAGATGGCCTCTCTCAGTTTAAGAAATGTCCCTTATATACCAATTTTCTTAAGTGTTCTGATCATGAAGGTATGCTGGATATTATCAAAAGCTTTTTCTGCATCAATTGAGAGAATCATATGGTCTTTTAAAAAAATTATTTATGTGCTGAATTATATTTATGGATTTACATATATTATACCAGCTTTGAGATCCTGGGATAAAACCTACTTGGTTGTGGTGTATAATTTGTTTGATGTGTTGTTGGATTCTGTTTGTTAGGGTCTTGTACCAATATTCCTTAGTGGTATTGGTCTATAATTTTCTTTCTTTGGTGGATCTTTTCCTGGTTTGGGCATCAAGGTGATGTTTGCTTCATAGAAAGTGTTGGGTAGTAGTCCGTCTTTTTTTATATTTTAGAAAAGGTTGAGTAATATAGGTACTAGTTACTCTTTAATGGTTTGGTAGAATTTTGATGTGAAGACATCTGGTCCGCGGCTTTTATTTTTAGGAGATTTTGTATAGCTGATGTTATTTCAGAACCTGATATTGGCCTCTTTAACATGTCAACTTCATTCTGGCTAAGTCTAGGAAGGTGGCATGCTTCCAAGTATTGGTCAATTTCTTTCAGATTTTCATATTTCTGAGAATAAAATTTCTTGTAATATTCATTAAGGAATTTTTGAATTTCTGAGAAGTATGTTATTTTGTCTTCACCATTTCTGATTGATGAAATTAGGGATTTAACTCTTTTTTTCCTGGTTAGGTTAGCTAAAGGTTTATTTATTTTATTGACCTTTTCAAAAAACCAACTTTTAGATTTATTGATTTGTTGTATAATCCTTTTGTTTTCAATTTCATTTAATTCTGCTCTAATTTTGGTTATTTCTGTTCTTCTGCTGGGTTTGGGATTGGAATGTTCTTCCTTTTCCAGTTGCTTGAGATGTCCCATTAAGTTGTTAACTTCTTCTCTTTCTGTTCTCTTGAGGAAGGCTTACAGTGCTATAAATTTCCGTCTTAGGACTGTCTTTGTGGTATCCCAGCGGTTCTGATAATTCGTGTCTTCATTATTGTTTTGTTCCAAAAATTTAGTAATTTCCTTCTTAATCTCATCTTTGACCCAGCTATCATTAAGCATAAAGTTATTTATCTTCCATCTTTTTGTATGAATATATAGATTCCTGTTGTTACTGAGTTCCTCCAATAAGAAGCTGAGCAAAGAACTTTTATTCCATGATGGCCTGAGAAAATGCAAGGAATAATTTCTATTCTTTTAAATTTGCTGAGGGAGACTTGTGACTTATGATGTAATCAATTTTGGAGTATGTTTTGTGGGCTGATGTGAAGAATGTGTATTCAGTTTTGTTAGTATGAAATGTTCTGTAGATGACTGTTAAATCCAAATGTTGAATGGTTAAGTTTAAATCTAAAATTCCTTTGCTTAGCTTCTTATTGGAGGATCTATCCAACACTGCCAAAGGAGTGTTAAAATCTCTGACTATTATGGAGCTGGGGGAAATCAAGTGCCTCATGACAGTTAGAGTTTCTTATAAATTGAGGCACATTTTGGTTGAATGCATAAATATTAATAATTGAAATCTTATCATGCTGAATGTTACCCTTAACAAATATAAAGTGACCATCCTTATCTTCCCTTATTTTTGTTGGTTTAAAGCCTATTGTATCTTCAAATAAAATTGTAACACCTGCTTTTTTCTAATTTCCATTTGCCTGGAACATAGATGGCCAACCCTTCACCCTGAGTCTATATTTATCTTTTAAGTTGAGATAAGATTCTTGTATGCAGCAGATATCTGGTCTGAGTTTTTGTATCAAGTCAGCCAACCTGTTCTTCTTTAGAGGATAATTTAAGCCATTCACATTAATTGAGAATGTTGAAAAGCCTGGTAGAATTTTGGGTATCATGTTTTTTGAAAGGTTAGTGGACATTTTTAATCCTATTGCCACTGTGGAAGTTGGAATTTGATCAAAAGTTTCTTTTCTTACAATGTACTGTTTTTATATACAATTTGAAGTATTTTCATCAAACTGGTTAACATAGCCTTCATGGCATTTTCTTAGTTATTGTGTTAAGAAATTTATATTCTACATTTAAAAAGATTAACGTATAACCTCATAAGATGAATCATAGATGTGATCCCACTAATAACCCTCCCTCCACCCATCCTTCCCCTCCCCTCCCTCTACCCTTTCTCCATATTCTTGGGCTATAATTGGGTTATAGCTTTCATAAGAAAGCTATACATTAGTTTCATAGTAGGGCTGAGTACATTGGATACTTTTTCTTCCATTCTTTAGATACTTTGCTAAGAAGAATATTTTCCAGCTCCATCCATGTAAACATGAAGAAGGTAAAGTCTCCATCTTTCTTTAATATTCCATGGGTACATATACTACAATTTATTGATCAATTCATGGGTCAATGAGCACTTGGGCTTCTTCCATGATTTAGCAATTATGAATTGGGCTGCAATAAACATTCTGGTACAAATATCTTTGTCATAGTGTGATTTTTGGTCTTCTGGATATATACCTAGTAGAGGAATTGTAGGATCAAATGGCAGGTCTATTTTTAGCTCTCTAAGTGTTCTCCAAACATCTTTCCAAGAGGAACGTATTGGTTTGCATTACCAACAGCAATGTAGAAGTGTTCCCTTTTCTCCACATCCACACTAGCATCTCTGGTTTTGGGATTTTGTGATGTGTGCTATTCTTACTGGAGTTAGATGATATCTCAAAGTAGTTTTTATTTGCATTTCTCTGATGATTAAGGATGATGAGCATTTTTTCATATGTCTGTAGGCTGTGTGCCTGTCTTCTTCAGAGAAGTTTCTCTTCAAGTCCCTTGCCCACGCTGAGATGGGATCACTTGTTCTCTTCTTGCTAATATATTTGAGTTCTCTCCGGATTCTGCTTATTAAACCTTTGTGAGAGACATAACCTGAAAATATCTTTTCCCATTCTGAGGGCTGTCTACTTGCTGTACTCACTGTGTTCTTGGCTGTGCAGAAGCTTTTTAGTTTGATGAGGTCCCAGTAATGTGTTTTTGTGTTGCTTCAATTGCCTGAGGTGGGGGGCGTCCTCCTCATAAAATTTTCACCCAGGCCGATTTCTTCAAGTGTTTTCCCTAACACTTTCTTCTAGTACTTTTATACTTTCATGTCTTAAGTTTAAATCTTTAATCCAGTCAGAGTCAATCATACTTAGTGGTGAAAGGTGTGGCTCCAGTTTCAGTCTTCTACACGTCGCCAGCCAGCCAGTTCACCCAGCACCAATTGTTAAATAGGAAATCTTTTCCCCACTCAAGGTTTTTAATTGGCTTGTATAAGATCATATAACTGTAAGTAGCTGGGTTCATCTCTTGGTTCTCTACTCTGTTCCATACACCTACCTCTCTATTTTTTTTGCCAGTACCATGCTGTTTTGATCATTACAATTTATAGTATAGTCTGAGGTCTGGTAGCGTGATTCCTCCTGCTTTGTTTTTATTTCTGAGTAATGTCTTGGCTATTTGAGGTTTTCTCTGATTCCATATAAAGCGAAGTATTATTTTTTCAAGATCTTTAAAGTATGACAGTGAGACTTTAATAGGGATTGCATTAAAATTATATATTGCTTTAGGTAGTATGGACATTTTAAAAATGTTGATTTTTCCAAGCCATGAGCATGGTATGTTTTTGCATTTGTTAACATTTTCAGCCATTTCTTTTCTTAGAGTTTCATAGCTCTCTTTATAGAGATCTTTCGCATCCTTCGTTAGGTAAACTCCCAAGTATTTCATCTTCTTTGGCACAAACTGTGAATGGAATAGAGTCCTTGACTGTTTTCTCAGCTTGACTATTGTTGGCTATCGATTTATGAGTGTTGATTTTGTAGCCTGAGATACTGCTGTATTCCTTGATCACTTCTAAGAGTTTTGTAGTAGAATCCCTGGTGTTTTCCAGATATACAATCATATCATCTGTGAAGAGTGAAAGTTTGATCTCTTCTGATCCTATATGGATACCCTTGATTGCCTTTTTCCCCTAATTGTGATGGCTACAACTTCCATTATGATGTTAAAGAGGAATGAAGACAATGGGCAACCTTGCCTGGTTCCTGATCTGAGTGGAAATTATTTCAATTTAACTCCGTTCAATACAATATTGGCTGTGGGTTTGCTGTAGATGGCCTGTATCAAATTGAGAAATGTCTCTTCTATACCAATTTTCCTAAGTGTTCTGATCATAAAGGGATGCTGGATATTATCAAAAGCTTTTTCTGCATCAATTGAGGGAACCATATGGTCTTTGTTTTTTAATTTGCTTATGTGATGAATTATAATTATAGATTTACGTATGTTGAACCATCCTTGAGATCCTGGGATAAAACCCACTTGGTTGTGGTGTATAATTTGTTTGATGTGTTGCTGGATTCTGTTTGTTAGGATCTTGTTGAATATTTTTGCACCAATATTCATTAGTGATATTGGTCTGCAATTTCCTTTTCTTGTTGGGTCTTTTCCTGATTTGTGGATCAAGGTGATGTTTGCTTCATAGAATGTGTTGGGTAGTATTCCTTCTTTTTCTATAATTTGTAAGAGGTTAAGTAGTATAGGTACTAGTTCCTCTCTAAAGGTTTGGTAGAATTCAGACATGAAGCCATCTGGTCCTGGGCTTTTCTTTTTAGGGACATTTTGTATAGTTGATGCTATTTCAGAACTTGATATAGGCCTGTTCAACATTTCCACTTGATTCTGGCTAAGTCTTAGAAGGTGGCATGCTTCCAAGTATTGGTCAATTTCCTTCAGATTTTCATATTTCTGAGAATAAAGTTTCTTGTAATATTCATTAAGGATTTTTTGAATTTCTGAGGGGTCTGTTGTTATTATATCTTTACCATTTCTGATTGATGAAATTAGAGATTTTACTCTTTTTTTCTTGGTTAGGTTGGCAAAAGGTTTGTCTATTTTATTGACCGTTTCAAAAAACCAACTTTTAGATTTATTGATCTATTCTATAATCCTTTTAATTTCTTTTTTTTTTTTTTTGAGACAGAGCCTCAAGCTGTCCCCCTGGGTAGAGTGCCATGGCCTTACAGCTCACAGCAACCTCCAACTCCTGGGCTCAAGCGAGTCTCCTGCCTCCACCTCCCAAGTAGCTGGGACCACAGGTGCCCGCCACAACACCCGGCTATTTTTGGTTGCAGCCGTCATTGTTGTTTGGCGGTCCCGGCTGGGGATTCGAACCCGCCACCTTAAGTGTACGTGGCTGGCGCCTTAGCCAGTTGAGCTATAGGTGCCGAGCCAATCCTTTTAATTTCAATTTCATTTAATTCTGCTCTAATTTTGGTTATTTCTGTTCTTCTTCTGGGTTTGGGATTGGAATGTTCTTCCTTTTCCAGTTGCTTGAGATGTCCCATTAAGTTGTTAACTTCTTCTTCTCTTTCTGTTCTCTTGAGGAAGACTTGCAGTGCTATAAATTTCCCTCTTAGGACTGCCTTTGCAGTATCCCAGAGGTTCTGGTAACTCATGTCTTCATTATTGTTTTGTCCCAAAAATTTGGTAATTTCCTTCTTGATCTCATCTCTGACCCTCCTATCATTTAGCATAAGGTTATTTAGCTTCCATGTTTTTGTATGAGTCTGCAGATTCCTGTTGTTACTGAGTTCAACTTTTATTCCATGATGGTCTGAGAAGATGCATGGAATAATTTCTATTCTTTTAAATTTGCTGAGGTTAGACTTGTGACTTAAGATGTGGTCCATTTTTGTGTATGTTCTGTGAGCTGGTGAGAAAAATGTGTATTCAGTTTTGTTAGGATGAAATGTTCTATAGATGTCCATTAAATCCAAATGCTGAATGGTTAAGTTTAAGTCTAAAATTTCTTTGCTAAGCTTCTCGTTGGAGGATCTATCCAACACTGCCAAAGGAGTATTAAAATCTCTGACTATGATGGAGCTGGGAGAAATCATGTTGCTCATGCCTATCAGAGTATCTCTTATAAATTGAGGTGCATTCTGGTTGGGTGTGTAAATATTGATAATTGAAATCTCATCGTATTGAATATTACCCTTAACAAATATAAAGTGACCATCCTTATCCTTGCTTACTTTTGTTGGTTTAAAGCCTATTGTACCTGCGAATAACATTGCAACACCTGCTTTTTTCTGTTTTCCATTTGCCTGGAATATAGATGACCATCCCTTCACCCTGAGTCTATATTTGGCTTTTAAGGTAAGATGGGATTCTTGTATGCAGCAGATATCTGGCCTGAGTTTTTGTATCCAGTCAGCCAGCCTGTGCCTCTTTAGAGGACAACTTAACCCATTCACATTGATTGAGAATACTGATAAGCCTGGTAAATTTTTGTGTATCGAGTGTTTTGAAAGTCCAGTGGACATTTTTAATCCTTTTGCCACTGTGGAAGTTGGGATTTGATCAAAAGTTTCTGGGTGAGTTTAGTTTTGTGGTGGAGGATTGCACTGGTCATTACGGAGGAGAATATCCTGGAGAGCTGTTTTGGTTATGGCAAATTTCTTCAACATGTGAATGTCATTAAAGTATTTAATTTCTCCATCATAGATGAAACTCAGTTTAGCTGGATACAGAATCCTGGGTTGAAAATTATTTTGTTTTAGGAGATTAAAAGTTGATAACCACCCTCTTGTAGTCTGAAAGGTTTCAGCAGAGAAATCTGCAGTCATTCTAATATTCTTCCCCTTGTAGGTTATGGTTTTCTTCCATCTGGCTGCTTTCAGAATTTTCTCTTTCATATTAACTTTAGTGAAGTTAATTATGATGTTCTTGGGGGATGTCTTATTTGGGTTGAGTCATGCTGGGGTTCTGAAACTGTTTGCTATCTGAATTTCAGAATCTCTTGGCATGTCTGGAAATTTCTCCTTCATAATTTATTGAAGAAGAGCCTCTGTGTTTTGTGAAGTGACTTCGTTGCCTTCAGTGGTTCTTATAAGGTGAATATTAGTTTTGTTTGAATTACCCCAGAGCTCTCTGAGAGAATGATCTGTTTTGGCTTGCCAATTCTCTTCCTCTTTGAGTGCTTTGGCACATTGAAAAGCTTTGTCTTCAATGTCAGAGATCCTTTCTTCTGCCTGCTCCATTCTGTTACTGAGGAATTCTACTGTATTTCTCAGATCTTTGAGGGCTACAAGTTCTTGTCTCAATGTGTCAAAATCTTGGTGATTTTGTCTTTCAATTCATTGAATTCTTGATACAACTCTTGAAATGCTCCTTGAATTTCTAATTCCAACTTTACCTCCATTCTATTAATCTTCTTTGCAGTCCAAATTCTGGATTTGATTTCTGACATTTCTGCCATTTGTTTATGAATTGGATCTTCAATTGTGTCCCCCATATAGTTCTTTGGGTGAGTTGATCTACTCTGATTATTCATGTTAATGAAGTCTTTCCACTGATTCTGGCCCATTATTATTTTACACCATTAGGGTAGCTGTGCAGATAATGTGAAGTTGTGGGGTGGGGCTTCTGGCATAGTGATTAACCAGCCCTTTGCCCCAGAGCTGTGACTCGTGTCTGTACCTTTTCTCCTCGAGCTTTACAAAGGACCCATATAGTGCTACGGCCTGAGACTCTGGGGCTAAGTGGCTCTGTCTTGTTTTCAGCTCGTGTCTGTCCTACTCTATTGAATCAGGTACTCTGGGTTGAAGTCTCAGCTGTGGAGAAATACCAGCAAGTAATTCACCCCACCCACCATGGGCAACAACTGGAAAAGGAAAATCAAACCTTCCCACAACCACATACGCAGCATACCACTTTGGATAATCCCTGGGTTATTGGTCCAGTCTGAGAGATCCAAATCAATTGTCCTAGTCAGCACCCAGTATCTTGTGGGTGAGGTCAAATCGTCTCTGGCAACTAGATAGCAGGAGTCTTCTGGAAGCTCAAGTACGACTTTTTATGGTGCTCCATGGGGTCAGAAAGACCCTCCCCCAGCAAATGAATTAGTGTGGGAAGGTTGATGCCTCCTTCCCCACCTTGTACCTCTGTCACACCCAGTCACAGGTAACTCCACAGGGCTGTGACCCAGGTCCCTCCAATGAACAAATTCTCCAGGGGTTTTCTCCTGCCTGAGTCACAGAGAGATCTATGTCTCCTCTGCCACCATCCACCAGGGCAGCTGAGACCTGACAACATTGGGTGGTTAATGGAAGCTGGGGTGGTTCACTCACTTCCATCCCCACCACTGACTGATGTTGCTGATACTTATATTTTCATAGACTTTGTGATTCTCTCCTGGCTATATTCCCCTATGGACCAGGCACTGTTTGAGTTCACAGAAACTGTGACTCAGCTTTGGTCTGTGCCGCTGCCCTGAGCTGGTGTGTCTGTCTCCATTGCAATCTGTGTTGGGGCAGGTGTGGTTAAAGCTCACACTTGGCTCTGAGTTGCACCCTGTGTCTGCCTGCCTTTGTCTCAGCTATGATCCCCTCAGTGCCAGGTGCTTCTTAGGGTCACCTTCTGGCTCAGCCACACCCTGGGAGTGTGCCATCTTTGCGGCACTGGTCTGCTATTCTCCATTCCCTCCATCCCCACCCAGGCATATACTGCCTCAGGCATGCCCTTTGCTCACGGGGCCTGTGTTACCATCCGAGATCTGTTCTGCCAGTGTCTGCCACTGGAGAGTATCCCTGGCTTTCTCTGGTTACCCACAGAGACAGGGAGTGTCTATCCAAAATATCACCAAAGGTGTGAGCCCTATTGTTCCTGCTGCTGCCACTACTGCTCTGTGTTGTGGGGTACCACCTCTCTCTCTCCCATATGATTCCTTCTAAGCACCATCTTCTCCTTACCCCTCTGCCACAAAATTAGCATAGACCTGCAACAGCCCACACCCTGTCTACACGCCTCGAGAAAATGCCCAAGAATCTGGACTCCATGAGGACGGGCTTCTAGACCTTGGGATGAGAGTGGATGGGAGTGTTTGAGTTCAGAGTTGCAGGTAGAGAATATATACAGTTTTATACAGTTATATGCCTGTCAGGAGAGTGCCATGGCTCCCTAGTAGGGGAAGGAGGTCTGGTTTTTAGAGGATCTCTCCCATAGGATAAAATGGATGGATGTCTGAACTTTGCTCACTTGTCTGTAGAAAGTATACTGAGAGTTATTCTCATGGGGGAAGGGACTCCCATCCACTTGGCCATGGATTTCGTACCTACTGTTTGTATCCTTAGAGTTGCAGCTCACTTCAGCATGTTTGATGTAAATTTTTCAACATTCTTTCTTGGGTCATCTCCAAACCATCATTTTACTTGCTAAACTTCTGTCCTTTAACTCTCCTTCTGGACAGGAGCCTCTAAGGAAAGCTGGTTTCAGTCAACCATCTTGCCTCTGCCCTGCAGAAATTCTTTTTTGATAGTTTCTCTGAGAAACCAATTGTGTCAGATCATGGGGATTTCTTATTATATGAAAAAAATATACCTTGGCTCTGTTTTCTTCTTCCACTCATTTAAGCCCTCTTTTTTTTTTTTTCACTGCTGCCTTTTTGTCACTTTGAGGAAAAGTCCTGTTTCTAGGGCTTTCAGATCAGTCTTCTAGTTGATTTATTGATCTTCAACATTTCCTATGCAACAGAAGAGGTGACTCAACATTCTGTTGCCTCAAAGCTAGTCTCCTTTGCCCAGTTCTCTTTTCTCTCTTCCTTCTTCTTTTTCTCCCTTTCTCTCTCATGTTCCTTCAAAGAGTTCAAAGATGCAGATATTAAAACATAAATCTCTACCCTCTCACCTCAGATCCCCTGGATCCTTCTTCTGAGGCAGCCACAGTGAAAGTTTGCATGGAGATATTCTGACACAGGCCTAGGCTGCCATCAGAAAACAGTGTATGTTGTATTGTCCTCAATGCTCTGTCCTTTGAGCTGCCATGCAACCCTGTGTCCTGAAGATTGTTCCATGTCAGCACAGGTAGGCCTACATCAAGTAGGTCAAACTTTCTCTTGGATTACGGGTGGTTTCCAGAATCTCCTATATCACCTCTGTCTTTTCTCCCTAAACATTAATAATCTTCCAATTGCTCAGTGTTCTTGACTGTGTTGGGCTGACTTTTCTTTTGTCCTTCAAGAGGTTGTGTTCATTCCTACTCTGATGTCTGGGTCATGTGTCTCCTTTCTCATTTGACTGTCTTAGTCTAGCACAAGCACCAGGGCTCACCTCATGCCCTGTCCCATTCATAAAATCTTTCAAGGCTGTATGAGACAGGTAGCATTCTGCACTCGGGGCCACAGAGTCAACTCTAAATTAATACTTAATAATTTTTCCTTTGCTTTCTCTTGTTTTCCCTAGCCAGAGCCTGCTATACTTATAGGCATTGACTTCAACCTTCTTTTCCCTGCATGGTGCCTAGCACAGCACCAACAACTAATTTCATTTGATTATTCCTCAAAGTATGACCATGCCCATCAGCTTTCCCTTGTAGATTGTGAGTGCCTTTAGGGAAGAGGTTATTTCCTGTTTTACAGATGCCTCACATGCCCCACTTCCCATTCGAGAGCTCAGGCCTCCCCCCTCCAGGCCATGTGCTCTGTTTGGCACACTCTTCTATCTCTCCCTGGCATGGGCTTCATCCCCACTGCCCACCCCATGCTGCCCACCATGTACTAAGACTCTCTGATTTATATCATAAAGTGTGGCTCCTCCCATCTCTTCCTGTTCAGGAGGCAGAAGCCTCTATTTGATTAGGACTAACTGATCTCATTGGTTAGATGTTGGCTGCTTCCTCCATAATGAGGAACCCATGTTGTTGGGTAACTCTGCTTCAGAACAAAGGCATCCTCAGTGTGCCTAGTCCTGACATTTTCTCAAAGTTTATACAGCGTCCTTTGAAATCATCCATCAGTGGTGATTGAAGTGTCTGCACCATCCTTGTCAGCGGCAGTGCCCTGAGGCAGAGAACAGCAGCAGTGTGTGTGTGTGGGGGGAACAATAAGGCTCACGCCCCTTGGGCTATTCCAGACAGACATGCTTTGTCTCTCTGGGCAACCAGAGGAAGCCAGGCACCTTCTCCAGTGGCAGCCACTGGTGGATGGATCTGGGACGTGAGTAAATAGAATGGCCTGAAGCAGTAGTGGCCTGAGTGGAGTGTGGGGACTAGAATACCCTTGTGCAGAGCCGGCAGACTCCCAGTGCTAAGTTGAGCCAGAGGACTGCTTTAATGAGCCTAAGATGCACCTGGCCCTCAGGGGATTATAGCAGAGACAAAGGCAGGCAGGAAGAGGATGGAACTGACAGCTCAGTGTGAGCTCTAACTGCTTGCAGCTGCCCAGAACTGACACACAGTTTCTGTCACCTCAAACAGCATGTGATCCTCGGGGGAATACAGCTGGGACAGAAACAAATTCTTTGAAGTTGTGCTGTTCTGCCAGTAACATCAATAAGGGGCAGGCTGGGGGGGCAGAGCCAAGATGGCAGACTGCAGCCAGCTTTTTACAGAAGCTCTCGTCCAGAAGGAGGCTTAAAGGACAGAAGTTTAGCAAGTTAGCTGATGGTTTGGAGCAGAGCCAAGAGAGATTGAAGAGCACACTTCAACCTTCCTGGGGTGAGCTGCGACCTCAAAAATACAACCAAAAGGTACAAAATCCACCACCAAGCCAATGGGAGTTCCCTCCCCCACAACAAGGGCTCGCAGTTTACTCCATGCAAACAAGCGAGCACAGTTCAAACTTCTTCCCACTCTATCCCACTGGAGAGACCCCCTAAAAACTGGACCTCCTACCCCCGCTGGTGTGCCACAGCACCTCTGGCCAGGCATAAAAATTTAAAACTGTATATATTCCCCACCCGCAACACTGAATTCCGAGGAGTCCCCACCCACTCACTCTGAGGTCTGGAGATTTGTTACCTATGGAATCCAGATTCTTGGGCATCTCCTTGGGAGAGTTGGAGGGGGAAAGGGCTGGTGCTGTTCTGTGCTGACTGTGGTACAGGCATGAGGAGAGGAAGGTCAGCTCGGGGAACGCCAATACAGTAGCATCCTGAGCTGCAAACTGACACCATTCCAGCCCCATCTCTGGGCAAACAGAGGTTTGGGACAGGAGCCACAGGTAAAAT
>CAUYTI010015874.1:0-10810 GCA_963575145.1 Galago senegalensis | reverse complement strand
ATTCACATGTTGAAGAAATTTGCCATAACTAAACCAGCTCTCCAGGAAATTCTCAAACCTATCCTCCATAATGACCAGTGCAATCCTCCACCACAAAAGTAAACTCACTCAGAAACTTTTGATCAAATTCCAACTTCCACAGTGGTTAAAGGATTAAAAATGTCTACTGGACTTTTAAACAACTTGATGCCCAAAATTTTACCAAGCTTACCAATGATTTCAATCAATGTGAATAGCTGAAATTGTTCTCTAAAGAGGCACAGATTGGCTGATTAGATACAGAAACTCAGACCGGACATCTGTTGTACTCAAGAATCGCATATTACTTTAAAAGATAAATACAGACTCAGGGTGAAGGGATGGTCATCTATATTCCAGGCAAAAGGAAAGCAGAAAAAGGCAGGTGTTGCAATTTTATTCACAGATACATTAGGGTTTAAACCAATAAAAATAAGCAAGAATAAGGATGGCCATTTTTTATTTGTTAAAGGTAATACCCAATATGATGAGATCTCAATTATCAATAACTATGCACCCAACCAGAATGCACCTCAATTTATAAGAGATACTCTAACAGGCATGAACAACTTGATCTCTCCCAGCTTCATCATAGTCAGAGATTTTAAAATTCCTTTGGCAGTGTTGGACAGATCCTCCCAAAAGCAGCTTAGCAAAGAAATTTTTGATTTAAATTTAACTATTCAACTTTGTACCTAACAGACATCTACAGAACATTTAATCCCAAGAAAACTGAATACACATTTTTCTCATCAGTCCACGGAACATATTCCAAAATCAATCACATCTTAGGTCACAAGTATAAGCTCAGAAAATTTAAAAGAATAGAAATTATTCCATGCATCTTATCCAATCATCATGGAATAAAAGTTGAAATCAATAACAACAGCAATTTGTAGTCTCATCCAAAAACATGGAAGCTAAATAACCTTACGCTGAAGGATAGATGGGTCAGAGACAAGATCAAGAAGGAAATTATCAAATTTTTCAAACAAAACAACAATGAAGACAGTCCTAAGAGAGAAATTTATAGCACTGCAAGCCTGCCTCAAGAAAACAGAAAAGAGGAAGTTAACAACCTAATGGGACATCTCTAGCAACTGGAAAAGGAAGAACATTCCAATCTCAAATCTAACAGAAGAAAAGAAATAACAAAAATTAGAGCAGAATTCAATGAAATTCAAAACAAAAGAATTATACAATGGATCAATAAGTCAAAAAATTGGTTTTTTGAAAAGGTCAATAAAATAGATAAACCTCTGGCTGACAAAACCAAGAAAAAAAGAGTAAAATCTCTAATCTCATCAATCAGAAATGGTAAAGACAAAATAACAATAGACCCCTTAGAAATTAAAAAAATCCTTAATGAATATTACAAGAAACTTTATTCCCAGAAATATGAAAATCTGAAGGAAATCGACCAATACTTAGAAGCATGTCATCTCCCAAGACTTAGCCAGAATGAAATAAAAATGTTGAACAGGCCTACATCAAGTTCTGAAATAGCATCAAAGATACAAAATCTCCCTAAAAAAAAAAAAAGCCCGGGACCAGATGGCTTCATGTCAGAATTATACCAAACCTTTAAAGAGGAACTAGTACCTATACTCAACCTCTTCAAAAATATAGAAAAAGAAGGAATACTATCAAACACATTCTATGAAGCAAACATCACCTTGATACCCAAACCAGGAAAAGACCCAACAAGAAAAGAAAATTATAGACCAATATCACTAATGAATATTGATGAGAAAATATTGAACAAGATTCTAACAAACAGAATCCAGCAACACATCAAACAAATTATATACCACGACCAAGTGGGGTTTATCCCAAGATCTCAAGGATGGTTCAACATATGTAAATCTGTAAATATAATTCATCACATAAACAAATTAAAAAACAAAGACCATATGATTCTCTCAATTGATGCAGAAAAAGCTTTTGATAATATCCAGCATCCCTTCATGATCAGAACACTTAAGAAAATTTGCATAGAAGGGACATTTCTTAAACTGATAAAGGCCATCTACAGCAAACCTACAGCCAATATCATATTGAATGGAGTTAAATTGAAATCATTTCCACTCAGATCAGGAACCAGGCAAGGTTGCCCATTATCTCCACTGCTCTTTAACATTGTAATGGAAGTTTTAGCCATCGCAATTGGAGAGGAAAAGGCAATTAAGGGCATCCATATAGGTCAGAAGAGATTAAACTTTCACTCTTCGCAGATGATATCATATGATCTGGAAAACACCATGGATTTGACTATAAAACTCCTAGAAGTGATCAAGGAATACAGCAGCATCTCAGGTTACAAAATCAACACTCATAAATTGGTAGCCTTTATATATACCAATAGCAGCCAAGCTGAAAAAACAGTCAAGGCCTCCATTCCATTCGCAGTAGTGCCAAATATGAAATATTTGGGACTTTACCTAACAAAGGATGTGAAAGATCTCTATAAAGAGAACTATGAAACTCTAAAGAAAGAAATAGCTGAAAATGTTAACAAATGAAAAACATACCATGCTCGTGGCTGGGAAGAATCAACATTGTTAAAATGTGCATACTACCCAAAGCAATACATAATTTTAATGCAATCCCTATTAAAGCTCCACTGTCATATTTTAAAGTTCTCAAAAATAATACTTCATTTTATATGGCATCAGAAAAAAACCTCGAATAGCCAAGGCATTACTCAGGAATGGAAACAAAGCAGGAGGAATAATGCTACCAGACCTCAGATTATACTATAAATCAATAGTGATTAAAACAGCATGGTACTGGCACAAAAACAGAGAGGTAGATGGATGGAACAGAATAGAGAGCAAACAGATCAATCCAGCTACTTACTGTTACCTGACCTTTGACAAGCCAGTTAAAAACATTGAGTGGGGAAAAGATTCCTGTTTAACAAATGGTGCTAGGCAAACTTGCTGGCAACCTGTAGAAGACTGAATCTGGATCAACACCTTTCACCATTAACTAAGATAGACTCTCACTGGATTAAAGATTTAAACTTAAGACATGAAACTATAAAAATACTAGAAGAAGAAAGCGTAGGGAAAACACTTGAAAAAATCGGCCTGGGTGAAAATTTTGTGAGTAGAACCCCCCCGGGCAATTGAAACAACATCAAAAATACACTATTAGTACTTGATCAAACTAAAGAGCTTCTGCACTGCCAACAACACAGTAAGTAAAGCAAGCAGACAGCCCTCAGAATGGGAGAAGATATTTGCAGGTTATGTCTCTGACAAAGGTTAATAACCAGAATCCATAGAGAACTCAAACATAAGAGCAAGAAGAGAACAAGTGATCCCATCTCAGGGTGGGCAAGGGACTTGAAGAGAAATTTCTCTAAAGAAGATAGGTGCATGGCCTACATATATATGAAAAAAGTGCTCACCATCCTTAATCATCAGAGAAATACAAATCAAAACTACTTTGAGATATCACCTAACTCCAGTAAGATTAGCCCATATCACAAAATCCCAAAACCAGAGATGCTGGCATGGATGTGGAAAAAAGGGAACACTTCTTCACTGCTAGTGGGAATGCAAACTAATACGTTCTTTTCGGAAATACATGTGTAGAACACGTAGAGAACTAAAAATAGACCTGCCATTTGATCCTGCAATTCCTTTATTAGGTATATGTCCAGAAGATCAAAAACCACAGTACAACAAAAATATTTGTATCAGAATGTTTATTGTAGCCCAGTTCATAATTGCCAGGTCATGGAAGAAGCCCAAGTGCCCACTGATCCACAAATAGATCAATAAACTGTGGTATATGTACACCATGGAATACTATGCAGCCATAAAGAAAGATAGAGACTTTACCTCCTTTCATGTTTACATGGATGGAGCTGGAAAATATTCTTCTTAGCAAAGTATCTCAAGAATGGAAGAAAAAGTATCCAATGTACACAGCCCTATTATAAAACTAATTTATAGCTTTCATATGAAATGAAAGAATTATAGCCTAAGAATATGGGGAGGGGGAAGGGGATGTGAGGGGTGGAGGGAGAGGGATTGGAGGGATCACTTCTATGGTTTATCTTACGAGGGTATAAGTGAAGCTTTCTAAGATTAGAAAGTAAATTTTTTAACACAATAACTAAGAAAATGACACCAAGGCTATGTTAACCATTTTGATGAAAATATTAATGTACACAGCTATAATTTAATTAAAAAAAAGTTAAGAGGAAAGCTTTTAAACTGCTCAAATTTTGACAGTAAGACTATTTAACACAAAGTAAATAGACTGAATAATCCTTTAAAAGTATAAGTTTCTTGTAAAAATTTTCATTTTTATATGGATTAATAATTAGCTTAGAGCAACTACTCTGTTTCTAAGACACACACACATATACATACACACATGTGCATGCACACACACACACACACACATATATGTATATATGAGGTCCAACAATTAAGTCCACAAACTCATCCTAGAGAAAGTGCTACACATCTCATGCTGAGTATCTCTGTGGTCACCTTCAAAGTTCTTCCAAATCTCTGCACTGTCACTAACACCTGGTTTACCCTTCAAACCAATTTTGAAACTCTCTTTCTGGAATGGCCATCAAGGCTGCCATTGTATTACTCCTGATTTTTTTTTTCATGTCACTAAAATGTCTTCGTTTCAACATTTTCTTTATCTTCAGGTAAAGAAAAAGTCACTAGGGGACAAGATCAGGTGAGTAGGGATGATGGTCCAATAAAATTATTTGTTTGCTGACTAAAACTCCCTCACAGACAGTGCCAAGTGAGCTGGTGCATTGTGAGGACAGAGCTTGTGAGTTAGTAAAGAGTTCAAGTCATTTCCTTCTAACTTTTTCATGCAGCCTTTTCAGCACCTCCAAATAGTAAATGTAGTTAATTGTTTGTCAAGGTGGTACAAATCTATAATGAATAATCTTTCTGATAGCAAAATGGTTAGTCCTTATGACTCTTGTTTTGGACTGATGAAATTTTTTGGTCATGGAGAGTTTGCCGACTTCCATTGTACACATTGAAACTTTGTTTCAGGGTCATACTGGTGCACCCCTGTTTCATTACCAGTGATAATAGGGCCCCACACATCATTTGCCTCTGACAAACTTCAACTCTCTTTTGCTTTTGTTCACAGGGGGGCTTATTCAGGACCTTTTTTTGCACATGCCTTTCGCATGCTAAGATTTTTAGTTAACATTTTCCTGTTTCTCTATCAATTTTTTTGATTCTGCTGTGCTTCTCTCAGTCAGCTGACAATTTTGATGTAAAATTAGATGAATTTTTTTTCAATGTTTTCATCAGTTCTGCTATTACTAGCCACTCTGACCTATTTTCATCAGTGATGCTTTTTCTCCTGTCAGAAAAATGTTTAATCCAATTGTACACGGCCATTAAACTTGGACCTGATTTCACTTCCATTATTGGCAAGTTTAAGAAGAAATTTAATGTTTGTTCACTGCTCTAATTCAGGCTCTGACATTATCATAACAGTACACAAAAACATCCAACAGGCCAGGTGTACTGACTCATGCCTGTAACCTAACACTGTAGATGGCCAGGGAAGGTGTATTGTTTGAGCTCATAAGTTCTAGACCAGCCTGAGAAAGAGTGAGACATCTCTACAAAATAGAAAAACTAAGCTGGGCTTCTTGGTAAGTGTCCATAGTCCCAGCAACTGGGGTGGAGGAGGCAGCAGGATCACTTGAGCCCAAGAAACTAAAGTTGCTGTGAGCTATGATAATACCATGACACTCTACCCAGGGCAACAGAGGCAGACGCTTACAAGAAAAGAAATGAAAAAAAAATGCAACAATAATGAACAGCACTCAGCAAGACCCTGTCACGTCTTGACATGAACAAAGCTATAAGAAACTAATATATCAAGGTTATGAAACCTTACTGAGTTGTTTGTACAGTGCTACCAATGTAAGCACAAGATGGCAAGTTTTCAAACTTAATTGTCAGATATCATATATATGTTATTTCAACAATGGTTCCAACTACATATATATACTAAACATACAGACATGCATAAAGACACTGTACTAGGAAATGTATACACAGCGGCACCCAAGGAGACAGGTCCATCTTCATTGATATCCTTTAAGTACACAAGACTTGATATGATTGTTACACAATTGTAAGAATCATAAGCCAACTGAAAGACATTCTCAATGAATGGAATGAGGGTTCAGAATATTACCATAAAATTTCCTTTTGGACTTTTCTTTAGTGAAAAGAATATGAGATAGACTTAATATGAGATAGAATTTTATTTTTTCATCACAAGATTTAATAATTGAAGACAAAATCCCCACTTCTCATCCTTAACCTATGTTTCAATAACACTGTGGAATTTATCCTTTATGTTATTAACTGTCATTCAACTATATTTAAAAATGAGAACTCCGATGTTTTAAATGAATGTTGATGAAAAACTAAGCTTTTGATGGTTACATAGATTAATAAAATATGCAACCCAATCTCAGTTTTTAGTACATTTATACAAATAACTTCAAGTGTAGGTATGTATTTTTATTTCCCCACCAAACATTCCTTTTCCTCTACTACCACTTTTTGGGTTTTCTATATATATTTATTATATTTTTATTAAATCATAACTTTGTATATTGATGCATTTATGGGGTTCAGGGTACTGCATTGAGATACAATGTGAAATGCTTACATTGAACTTAGTAACATATCCATCACAATTATACTTATTTCTTAATAGTTTTGAAATGTACCACTCTTTGGTAAAACCAGGCCAGATTTCTTTCATAATATTTTTTTAATCCACATGATGTTTGAGGCTCAATTCAGCCGCTGAGTCTGTGTGGCCCTCCCCGTTCCTTTTCATCATAACGATTCATCTGTGGGTAGAATTATATAAATCAAAATATGCTGATGGAATCAATAATTTTGTTGGAGCTATTGTTGCAATAATTGATAAATGGACACAGCCATATAAACAATCCAAGGTTAGATTGATTGGTAAGTATCAGTGTCATCTTACTGGGGACAGAGTGCCTGAGAGTCAAACCTATACAAAGAAAAGTAAAACTGAGTGAGCGATAAAAAAGGACTCTAAACACATGTTTTGAGGAGTAGTCCCAGGCTGGACTTAAATCCTTGCCACTATTTGAACTTCCCACTTATTCAAGTCAGTGATTTCCCCCATCATTTCCTGTATAAACCTTATAAGAGGGGTCTTATCACATGCAGCTGAAACAATCTTGGGTAAGATAGCTTTAAGTGGCAAATAGGTTCTGAGTAACTTAGCAGAGGAATGACTGCTAGGGCAGGTGGAGATTAGCAGGCAGGGCTTCATAAAGGGTGGTGAACATTTGAAATGGATCTTGAAGAATGAATAATTCCCTCCTGTATATAACAAAAAGAGGCAATTCCAACCTCACAAAGGAGTGAGGAAAGCATAGGGAGTGTTTAACAGCACGGTTAGTGACTCTGATTGGATGATGCACAGATAATAAGGGAAGTTAAAGCCAGAGGGTTGAGTAAGACTCCAATCATAGTTGAGGTTTATATTTGGAGAGTCATTACAAGTTTTGAATAATAGCATGAGGTCATATACATGTGGCTTCATTTGGCATTTGGTTTTCTTAGTCTTTCAATAAAAAGGTGAAACAGAACACCATAGGAAAAATCAATTAGCAAGTTAGCAAAAGTCATGTGTATAACCTTTCCAGAGAACTGGCCTTTTCATTGAATAATCAATATTACAACACCTGTTTCCAAATCTAAGAACACAGTGAAAAGTAGATTACCATCTCTCTGTTAATTAGTATTCTACTAAAAACAAAGCTTAAAGATGTTGGGTCAGCATCTAGTCTTCAATCATCCTTTCATTGACAAAGTGATTGATACTATTCCACACCTCAGTTCAATATTCAGGGGCGTTATATATAAAGCACCTAGAAAGGCATCCACTGAAAATGAAATTTCTAATCAGACCCAGATAACATAATTCAAATTTTTGACTTTGTTGATTTATATAGAATAAACATATTTTTAGTGTTTTACAACAACCATGTTTCTTATGCTATTTAGACCAGAACAGTTCTTTCCACTATGAATCAGGAGAGAACCAAGGGCCTTCTGTCCAGTCACACTGCATGGCTTTAATTTCATCAAACCAAATTGATTGCAATCTCATTTACATTTAAGACAGCATGGTGTTGTAAATTTCATTTTAAATTATTGGAATATATAATCCAACAAAATTAGAGGGAAAAGGTCTCCTGCTGTTACAAATATATCATTATTAACTAAACTTGCTGAATCCCACATGCCAATGGAAAAGTTATGTAAATAAAGAAGGATTTTCATATATCCAGAACCTTGGCACCAGATACTACATTTGTTAGAAGGCTGCCTTGACGGGGAGAAAAGTAAAGCAAAACACTCTTAGAAAGATCCATTGTGTAAAGGGCTGTACTGAATTAGGAGTCAACCACCCAACTGTGTGGAGTTCTAAAGTGCTGCAGATAAAACGAGTCAGGTTTTATCCATCTCGTTATTAGAGAAATCAGTCAGCTATTTAGGAAATAGCAGAGGATAATGACCTTCAAATGGTCAGTGGCTAGCAGTGCCTACAGGAAAAAATGCACTCACTGTTTCCACTTACAGACAGGCATGCCACAGAACTGTATCATACAGTTCTAACTTCCCTGATAAATATTCTCTGACAATTTCCATTAAACATATGTGGAAAAGGATAAGCTTACTGGGAAGATGATTTTGTGTGTCTGACTAATCAACTTTTCAAATTTTCAGACTAACTTGCCTATTCAAAGAAAGGCAACTAATAAAAAAATTGCAATCATAAATATTATGACTTTGACTTCTTATAAAACCAATGAAATAAATAAGAAAAGATTAGTATTTACCTTACTAAACAAAACCCCTTAAATATAGAGGAATAGAAAAACTATCCTCAGTATCATAAGCAAATATTTTAAGCAATAAATGTTTACTAACTGTACAATACTTTTCAGTATTACGAACATCTTCATTACTTGGAACATTCTTTATCATTTTGGCATCTTTTTCTACACTTATGTATAGCCAGTCACCACTTTGAATATTGAAAATATATTATTTTTTGATATAACTTTTTTTCAGATGTAGCTTAAAATTTGTAATCTACTCTTGTGTGACTGTAACATTTACTTAGCCATCTCTTAATAACTCAGGCTTACTGCACATTATGTTACCTCTGACTGGGTTCCTTATTTCTGTTTTCCATCTAATTAACTTGAACTTAAGACCTCAAATTAAATGCAGTCTTTTTAGATAGCCTTTTGTCACTCCCATGTCTGAATCATGGTTCCAATACCGGGCATGCTCCATAGTACCCTGGCCCCACTCCTGTTACAGCCCTCACACCACGTCATCATCATCTTTCAGGGGCCTGCTCTCCACTACTCCCTTGGGGCTCCCTGCAGGTGGATGCAACATCTGGTCCATTGTTTGCACCTTTTCTGCCTAGCACAGTGCCTTGTGCTAATTAAGCATTCAAACACTTATTGAAATCAATTCACTAGAAGAAAATGTAAAGGGAAAATTTAGAGGACAATAATTCTAGGTGTAGTTGGATAATTAAATTTCTCTAATTTTAAGTTTTTAATTTTCTGTCTTTACTGGTGTATACTTACAAGGGATTCTCTATGATGAAATTCACAATTGCTTAACTTGGAAACACAGAGGCACGGGAATCTGCCTTCGATTCTTGAGTGTTCCTTGCGTTTGTAGGCAAAGTGAAAAGCACCATGAAATTGTGTGCTGCTGAGACCTTAGCTTTCCATCGTTTGGTTTTCTGTGCCTACAATTTGATATGCTAAACATAGCTTTCCCATGATTTTAGCTGATACTAACTGCTGGGCCATCAGTCTTTAAAACTAGGCATGAAGCTATTTTAGGCACAGCAGTATTTATTTACTTTCATATGGTGAAATAAATGAGCTTTAAAATCCTGCTAAGTCATTAAATCTTCACTAAGAAGGGAAAATATTAGTGAAATTTCAAAAAAAGATATAAAAAATTTGATAGTATTAACAAGATATGTGCTAGCAAAGAATATGTATGTTTTCTTCTCATTTGTTGAAAAATTGAGATTTTTAAAAGTGCTTTCTGAGATAAAGATAAGGTAAAAAACATTATAAAAAAGATTCTAGAGTCCATACTGAATAAAATAATGAGTATTGGAGGTTAGAATAATTCTACTTAGCTTTGGGACAGAATTAATGATCTAAAGTAGTGTGTCTCTAAAGCCAGAGAGTTCTCCACAACTGTTAACCAACCTATATCCTGCAGATTCACTTTAAGCCTTAGCAATAATATTATGAAAATTTATTTAATAAAATAGTTGTAGATGAAAATTTCTCAGAGCCCTGAATGAAACTAAGCTTTATTTCTCAGTATTTTACATTTTATGTAAAACCTAATATAACTTTTTAATTTACAGAACTCATTGTAAAGAAGGTTCAGCTGACATAGTGTCCATTAGGTACGTATACTAGGCCCATTTTCATACATAGAACTTAGCAATTAATGGTAAATTACATGTTATGTGTATTTAACCACAATAGAAAATATAGTATATTTTGATTGATATATTTCAGTTTCTTTTTTTTTTTTTTTTTTAAGACATAGCCTAAAGCAGACCCCCTGGGTAGAGTGCTGTGGCATTATAGCTCACAGCAACCTCCAACTCCTGGGCTCTAGCGAGTCTCTTGCCTCAGCCTCCCAAGTAGCTGGGACCA
>CAUYTI010015871.1:0-15227 GCA_963575145.1 Galago senegalensis | reverse complement strand
GGCTAAGGCGCCAGCCACGTACACCTAAGGTGGCGGGTTCAAATCCCCAGCCCGGACCTGCAAAACAACAATGACAGCTGCAACCAAAAAATAGCTGGGCATTGTGGCGGGCGCCTGTGGTCCCAGCTACTTGGGAGGCGGAGGCAAGAAACTCGCTTGAGCCCAGGAGTTGGAGGTTGCTGTGAGCTGTAATGCCACGGCACTCTACCCAGGGGGACAGCTTGAGGCTCTATCTCAAAAAAAAAAAAAAATCTATAGTGATCAAAACAGCATGGTACTGGCACAAAAACAGAGTGGTAGACTTATGAAACAGAATAGAGAACCAAGAAATGAACCCAGCTACTTATCATCATTTGATCTTCAACAAGCCTATTAAAAATATTCGGTGGGGTAAAGACTCCCTATTTAACAAATGGTGCTTAGTGAACTGGCTGGTGACTTGGAGAAGTCTGAAACTGGACCCACACCTTTCACCATTAACAAAAATTGATTCTCACTGGATAGAAGATTTAAACTTAAGACATGAAACTATAAAAATTTTAGAAGAGAATGCAGGCAAAACACTTGAAGAAACTGGCCTGGGAGAATATTTATGAAGAGGACCCCCACAGGCAATTGAAGCAACACCAAAAATACATTACTGAGATTTGATCAAACTAAAAAGCTTTTGCACAGCCAAGAGCACAGTAAGTAAAGCAAACAACCTTCAGAACGGGAGAAGATTTTTGCAGGTTATGCTTCTGACAAAGGTCTAATAAAAATTTAACTCAACAGCAACAGAAATCTTCAAGGTAGGAGATTCATGGCTATTCTTGTTATTTCTCCTACCCAAGTGCCCATCAACCCATGAATGGATTAACAAATTGTGGTATATGTACACCATGAAATACTATGCAGCTATAAAAAAGATGGAGACTTCACATCTTTTATGTTTACCCTGATGGAGCTGGAACATATTCTTCTTCGTAAAGTATCTCAAGAATGGGAAAAAAAGTATCCAATGTATTCAATACTACTACAAAAGAGATATATAAATTGCCTACAGACTCATATGAATGGCAAAACATAACTATAGTCCAGAAAGTAGAAGAGAAGAGGAGACAGGGGAATGGAGGGGGGATATCAGATAGAAGGAGAGTATTTGTGGGCACCTCACCTAATGTGCATGATGCATTGGTACATTTTCAAAACTAAAGAAATGAGTATAGTTGTGATAAATGTGTTACTTAGTTCAGTGTAAGCATTTCACATTGTATATCAAAGCAGTATCCTGAACCCCATAAGCACATCAATGTACAAAGTTATGATTTAATAAAAAATAATAATAATAAAATAATAGGGGAGTTGTAAACCTTTCTCCAAATGTGAGGAGAGTTAATGATATGTGGAAGGGGGAGGAGGAAAGGAAGTGTCCCAGGCCAGGTAGGAATTGAGTCTCCTGTCAGATGACTAAGCCAAAAAAGACACACCTGACAAATTTGGAGAAGCCATTCAAGAAGGCATTTTTTGCCAAAGAATAAAAATAAATGGATAGAAGACTCATCTGGAATATCTTTCCAAACAGTAAGCAATGTAAAAGTGAAACAAGGCCCACAGTTGGTAAATTCATTCAAATATTCATTCATTCAACTAATATTTTAAAAGTACTCATTACTAATAAACCTCATGTGAGATAACTGGGCTGCAGTGGAAAGAAACAAATTTCTCAAGGAGTTCGGGGAAAAGGACAAAAGAATATTCAAGAAAATTTCCCAGGTGGTACCTATGCTCAGTGGGTAGGGCACTGGCCACATACACCGAGTCTAACGGGTTTGAACCTGGCCCAGGCCTGCTAAAACAACAATGACAACTGCAACAACAACAACAAAAAAAAAATAGCCAGGCATTGTAGCAAGTACCTGTGGTCCCAGCTACTTGGGAGGCTGAGGCAAGAAGATCACTTGAGTCCAAGAGTTTGAGGTTGCGGTGAGCTATGACTCCATGGCACCCTACAAAGGTGATGAGGTGACACTTTGTCTCAAAAACAAAGTTTTCCCAGAAGTACTGATATTGAGCAAGTGTCTAGGTTTCTTTCAAACTTGCCGTAAGTGTATTAACTTCAGAGAAAGCTAACTCAAATCTTGGCACTGTAAAGATACTTTTTGTAGGCTGGGGGATCATTGCTCACTGGTTAGGGTGCTGGCCACATGCTCCGAGGCTGGTGGGTTCAAACCCGGCCAGGGCCTGCTAAAAAAAACAAAAAAACTAAGCAGGCATTGTAGCAGTACCTCTAGTCCCAGCTACTTGGGAGGTTGAGGCAAGAAGATAGCTTGAGCCCAAGAATTTGAGGTTGCTGTGAGGTATGACACCCCGGCACTCTACCAAGGTTGACAAACTGAGACTCTTGTCTCAAAAAAAAAAAGATAGTTTTTGTTGTAAAAACAAAAACATAAATAAATACTCACTGCCTTGATAAGACTGCTAGTCTAGGTACTAGTAAGGAATGTTTGTTAAAGTTTATTAATCTAGTCCCAAGGTTGTTTAAGGATTTTAATTTTGTGATATAATTATACATACATCAGTTTGGTTAGTTAAACTCTAACTCCCTGATTGGAAAGTTAATCAACAATATTACCAATTGGATACAGAAAGATTGTTCAAGTATCAAAAGTATTAATGTTTTCCTCAAGTTTGAAACCATTGTTTATGTTATTTCCTAATAGCCTAAAATCTCTCCTCAGAAAATTGTGAAATGTGTTGAAATTACCTATAGTACCTATCATGAATAAATATAGAGACAAAGCTTTTTTGTGGCTGATAGAAATTATTAATAAAAGTAAAAAATTATAGTATGAAATGTTCAATATTTGTTTTATCGAATTGTGAAGATACATGATCAGTGTTCCCAGTAGGTGAATAGCAATGGTTTTCTGTACTCTGTCACAAGCTAGGTGGATTGTTCACTCAGCTGAAAAGTTCTCTTCACTCTGACTCATACCGTCAAGGGTCGGTATTTGGTTTTTTTTTTTCCTTAGACAGGGTCTTGCTCTGTCTCCCGGGGTAGAGTGCAGTGGCAAAATCAGCTCACTGCACCCTCAGATCAAATGATCCTCTTGCCTCAGGCTCTTGAGTAACTAGGCCACAGGTGGCTTTATATTTCATAGAGATTAGGTCTTTCTATGCTGCCAAGGCTGACGCAAACTCCTGGCTTCAATTTATTTTCCTACCTACCCTTCCAAAGCATTTACAGATGTGAGTTTACATCCAGCCAAGTTTCTTCTCACCACTCAACTAGTGGTGAAAAGTGGTCAGAGATGCCTGCTGTTAATATCTGTCCCACCAGTTAACCAAGTTTGGTTGTTGGAAAAGTTATTTAAATTTTCTGAAGGTCAGCTTCCTCATTTCAAAATTGAAAACAATTTCTCAACTAATAGAGTTATTTGAAGATTACAAAATATAACATATGTAATGTATGACTGACACAAAGTAAACATCCATAAATGAAAATTACTTCAATTGTATCACCATTGTCATAAGCACCATCATCATTTTTTCCAGACTGTGAGTATGCTTTGCCCATCTTTGGCTTGATTCTTTCCTCCAAAAGTTAGTAACTTTTGAGATCAGAAAAGATTATTTAATGTTTCTCATTTTAATTCATCATCTATAAAATTGAGATAAAGTAAGAACTACATCATAGTGTTATGGTGACAGCTAACTTAAGTAATATGAGTAAAATGCCCATTATGGTATGGAGTAGATCTTCACTAACTGACATTCCCTTTACCCAGTAATAAATCTGGTATTCTGGCCACTGCAGAGATATTCTTGTGTTATAAATAAATAAATAGGCATCAAATGTGTCAGTTTATAAATTTCGTTAGTGTGAGACAGTCTCCACGGGCCTGCCCATCTCTGGAGAAGTTGATCAAATCACATTACAGAAACTGAAAAATTGCAGACAAGATCAGGGTCACTTACCAAGATTTGCCCACTTAAGATCTATCCCATGACAACATTTGTTTTCTGGTTTAAAATGAGTGTATATAGTTTGGGTGTGGTGGCTTATACCTGTAATTCTAGTGCTCTGGGAGGCTGTGTCGAGAGAATTGCTTGAGGCCAGGAGTTGGAGGATGCAGTGAGCTGTGATGCTGCCACTGCCCTCTAGCCACGGCAGCAGAGCTCAAACTAAAAATAAATAAATAACCTGAGTATAAATATATTGAAAAGAAATGAAAATTACAATATTTGATCACAATAACTGAATCTCCTGTTTTATGCTTAAGTTGGTTAGAAAACTAATGGTTAGAAAATTTCTGTGGATAGAGTCCAAAGGAGAGCCTCATTTGGGGACAAGTTGTCTGCTATGCAGGAGAGTCATGCCTCAGAGATTTGCACCCTCCTTACCTTTCCCCCTGCTCACTCCCATACCCTGTGCTTTGAGATCTCTGCCTCAGGCTCCAGCAATTTTGAGCTACTTGCTATTCCTGAGGACTTTGTAATTCCTCATTTCAATGCCTTTTTACCCTCCAGTCTCTCTGCCAGAAGTGACTCTGTGCTCCTTCTCCCACCTTTCTTCTGTATCTACACAGCTTTTATAACTCAGCTCAGTGTCACTTTCTGTGCAAAGACTTCTTTCACCCCATCAGTGTCCTTCCCCGGTGTTTCTTTGGCATCTGCCTTGACCTTCACCATAGATAGCCCTAGTGATGTATCTATTCTGCAAATCCTCTAAGCATTAGCACCCCTTGAATGTACGCACTTTGTCATATTTGTCTTCTAAAAATTGTGTTATTCTTCAAGCTCAAATAATAGTGCTCAGCTCAACTGACGTTTATCCATGAAACTTTTCTATAATACATTAATAGTATATATGTTTTAGACTTGTTTTTATGGCCCAGATCTTCCACTTATTAATTTTGACTGTGGAATGCTTGCTCACATACTCCGAAAATCTTTTTTTTAATTTTCATCTATAAAATGGAGATAATATTTGTCTTACAGAAAAACTGTAAATGTTTAATATAACATATAAAGCACCTAGTGTCTAATAAATAAATGCTCAAAAATCCCAATGATTACTTCCACTCCGAAAATTTGTGGCACTTTTATCAATTCTTCCACCCACTGTGCCATACCAGTATTTTGCCTTACTGATGTGTATGTTCTGGTCCTCTACTTGTCTTTGAATTTTAGATTATGAACAGATGTTCTTTCTTAAGCACGTGCATGTGTGTGTGTGTGAATAAGATTCATTCACGGCACAAACCTACTAAGGATGTCCCAAGATTCCTTATCAGAAAAGTGGATAGCGGAAAGATTTAAACTTAGGTAGTAAACACAAGAAACACACAAACTTTTAAGAAAAAAGAGTTCTGTTTATACAAACAAACTCAAAATATACCTCAGTAAACAGTAAGGAATATCATTATGCAGTAAAATAAAATTGGGGATAAAATTGTGAATGTTCCACAGTTACCATTAAGAGTTCACTTCTTGGCTTGGCCCCTGTGGCTCAAGTGGCTAAAGCACCAGCTGCATACACCTAAAGTGGCGGGTTCGAATCCAGCCCGGGCCCGCCAAACAACAATGATGGCTGCAACCAAAAAATAGCCGGGCATTGTGGTGGGTGCCTGGTGGTCCCAGATACTTGGGAGGTGGAGGCAGGAGACTCGCTTGAGCCCAGGAGTTGGAGGTTGCCGTGAACTGTGATGCCACAGCAGTCTGGACAGCTTGAGGCTCTGTCAAAAAAAAAGAGTTCACTTCATAACTTATTTTTTTATTGCTTTTCTTCCCTAAGAAGTGAGACAATAATTCCCAGTTTGAGGAAATTAAGCTTTTTGGTCATTTTCCATGAAGAAATTACATTATAGAAGAAAACACAATTCCGTAACTGCTCCCTTTCCTAACTAGTACAGGAAAGCTCTATGGGCATCCAGTGTAAGCAAATAGAGAGGTTTCAGCACATAACCGATCCTTCATAGGTACTGGAGAGAAACATCACAGAATACTCAGAAATGGAGGATCTGCAGCAAAAGACATGGTCTTTACTTAACACATTGTACGTATTTCAGATACACAGATTTCTTTCTTCCCATCTCACAGGAAACTGACAAAAATAAATATACCAAACCCTTTCACTGTTTAATAGTCCTCTTTTATCTGAGGTTAACTTTTCTGTAATTTCAATTACCTGTGTTCAACTGTGGTCTGAAAACTTTTTCAGAAAGAAATAAATCATAAGCGTTAAACTCTGCAGTGTTCTGAGAGCAGTGTGATGAAATCGTAAGCCATCTCTCTGCATCCTGCCCAGAGCATGAATCATCCCTCTGTCCAGCTAGCAACACTGAATACACCACCCAGCCATTAGTCTGTTAGTAGCCACCTACGTTATCAGATCAACTGTCATAGTATCAGAGTGTTTGCATTCAGGTAACCTTTATTTTACTTAATAATACTTGACTAAGAATAACTTAATTATGAGTTATTCGTGTTAATATCTTACTGTGACTAACTTACAAATTAAACTTTATCCCAGGTGTTTATGGATAAGCAAAACAATATATATTAGGTTTGCTACTGTCCACAGTTTCAGGTATCTATTGGGGGGTCTTGGAAATTATCTCTCGTGGATGATAGGAAACTATTGTATGTATTGTTCATCTTTTTATTAATATTAAGATCTTGTTTTGGCTGGGTGCCCATAACTCGGTGGTTAGGGTGCTGGTCACATGTGCTGGGGCTGGTAGATTCAAACCTGACCTGGGCCTGCTAAACAAAATAATAATAATAATGATAATATTAATAATAGCCAGGCATTGTATGTAATGGGCACCTATAGTCCCAGCTACTAGGGAGACTGAGGCAAAAGAATCACTCAAGCCCAGGAGTTTGAGGTTGCTGTGAGCTATGAGGCCATGGCAATCTATGAATGGTGACAAAGTGAGACTCTACCTCAACTAAAAAAAAAAATCTTGTTTCCAAATTCACTTTAAGGTTGTTGATCTTTGTATGTCTCTAAGAAACTACAGTAAAACCTCTGTAAGTTGACTACCCAAGGGACATAACAAACCGGTCAACATATGGAGATGGTCAATATTAGGAACGGAGCCTACTGCACTAATACATACAGGTGGTGCATGTCTGGTCTATGAAATTAGGTCGACTTAATGAGATGGTCAATGTAGGGAGGCAGGCAACTATGGAGGTTCTACTGTAAATGGTACCAAGTGGTTACTACGTAAAATTAAGAACTGGGGTTAAAATAAAGAATAAAGACAACTAAATATATTTCATGCCCTCATTTTCTTTTTTTTGAAGACTTGAAACTAAAAGTTACTTTTTTAAAAAAAGAGTTCATGTTATGACCTTAGTTGAAAATACTTCTATCATTGCCATTTTACTCTGTAGGGCATTAAACTAATACGGAATCTAGGTTGTTTCTAATTATATAAAGATTGGGATGAACAGAGCCTTTTCAGGCTTGGAGTTCTTCTGCCTGCTCTGGGAACTGCCACAGTTAAACAAGATGTAAGAGCATCCAAAAATGTTTATTTATTAAATTACATGAAAATAGATTCTGATAATCAGCATTAACACATCTAGGGCAAACTGTGTCTATAAAGTATTAAGTGCTTGCTTCTTTACATGTGTGAACTGTCATTCCTCAATCACCTTGACATATCAAATGCCACATGAGGCACAGTACTTTGCTTTACAGATTACACAGGTTGGCCTGAGTGCAATTCCCCAGCCCCCTCTCTCACTGGACACGCACACACACATTCATTAAAAATTCTGGGAAGCATCCAGTCTAGTGATCCCTCAGTCTAGCAAAATCACCTGGAGAACTTTCAAAAACTTAGAATCATGATGTCCTGGTGCAGTGGGAGTTATTCGTCCGCTGATGGTGTTGTTACTGGCATGCATTTTTAGATGACATGAAAGCATTGCAATACATGATTTTGCTTCCCATAATCACATATAGAGGATAAAAAGGAAAGTGGAGAGTCTCACTGCATTTGGTCTTTACTATAATCAAGGCAAATTCTAAAAATACTCAAGGCTCCATTTTGAAATATAAGCACTCTTCAATTTGCCAATCTAATGTAATATTGTAGCAATAATAAGTATCATTTAAGAATATTTTATATATAGTAATAATTTTTATTCTTTTATACAAAAGGGCCCTTCAAAAAACTCACTTATGCTTTCTGAGACAAACACTTGATATTTTGAAAATACTGATGGTTAGAAAAAGATTTGATAGATAACTTATGATAAATATGACAATATAGCTACTGCTTTGATTACCATGCATATAAATACAGTTATATTTACATGAAGATTTTCACATCACAAGGACATTCATTTGCTAAAAATATATCATGTGTCTTCAATGTGTTCAGCATTATAAAAAGTAATTAATAAACAGCAATGCCCCTAAAGATGTCCTCTATCTGGAAAAAGGGGGAAAAAGTAAAAATAATGCAATGGTGTCAGTATGAGAATAAAGGTAGAGAGAAGTTCTGTGGTTCCCAGAGGAAGGAAGGGCATATTCAGTGTGAGAGTTTCAGAAAAGACTTTCTATAGAAAGTGAAGTTTGAGCTGCAAAGCCTATTCTCACTGATTGAATAAAAAGGACCTTTAGCGATGGCCTAGATAGACTGCAGCATATAAAGTTCTGTGCGACGCTTATGTGCACATGGGAAAGTAAAACTTGAGAATCAAGTAAGTGGTGGGGGCTGGGAGGGGCTGGGTCAATTCATACCTAATAGGTACAGTGAGCTCATCCTGGGTGAAGGGCCCACTTACAACTTAGACCTGAAACTACAAAACAAATGATGTAAACAAAACATATGCAACCTCATAATACTCTGAAATAAAATACAAAAATAATTTTTTAAGTCAAAATAAAAGAAAAGAAAGAAAGTTCTGGGTGAAGCCTTTCATTCATCAACTATAATGCGAGATCATCTAACAATTGCCAGTCCTCCCATAGATAAGCATGAGGGGCCGGGTTCTAACCCACGTCATCATTTACTCCTTTCACATTCACTTAATGAATCTTCATACATTTGTTTTTGTTTATTGCTTCATGAATGCTTATTGTAAATATTTGGGGGGTAGTCTGGTATGGGCCAAGGTAGAAAGTATTTGAAGCTAGACAGCCTGGATTTTAGAACTAAATCCACCATTTGTTAGTAATGTGACCTTCAACAATCCATGTATTTACAGTTGTTTCATTTGTAAAACTGATGAAAATACATCTTTCCAGCTACTTGTATGTTATATAATTAAGAAATACATGATCATGTCTTTGTTATATTTATTATATTTTAAATAACGGATTTTTCCCAAAAAGATGAAAAGCTGTTTCTAAGTAATAGTATCATGCACACTTTCTGGCAAATGGCAGGTGGTAAATCGATGTAAATGTTACTTACAAGGGTAACACAAATCTACTAGTGCTTCTAATATATAGTGTGAGATGAGTGTGAGAAATGGAACAAATCCTCATTCTATGAGTTTGAAGAAGTATAAGCTATTTCAAGCCGAAGGAAATCAGAGAAAGCTTCACAGAGGAGAAAATTTGTTCTGTTTGGTAGATGACTTTTCAACCAATGGTATAAGAAAAAAATAGACATAAATGTCTTTGGTTGTTATCAGGTCTTCATTGGGGCATGCTTTATAAGATGCATAAATTTCTATGTGTGAGCTAGGGTCTTAAGCCTTAATGTCAGGCCAAGAGGTTTAGATTTTATACAGGAGATGCCATGACAGTGTATCCAAATGGCTGAGTGGCAGATTTAGATCTGAAATTTAAAATAATTAAAATTATTCTGTCAATACTTATAAAATGTTTGGGGATAGTGGAAAAAGTGAATTTTGGAATGGAATTGTCAAATTCAGCCTATCTACCATAATCTACTTTATGATAGTCTTATTTATTTAATTAAACTTTTTTGAGGATCTCTAAAATTCAAAACATCAGACAAAGCAAGACATAGATGGGGTTCTTGTTATCTGTTTCTTTCATGTCATTTGCTAGTTTAGGGGTATTATTTTAAAAATAAGAATAGCAACCCACATCGTGACATCTAAATACCCTTCTCCACAAAGTGAAACACTTTGAAATGGGGAAATGGCTGGCTCTAGGGCTGGAGGAGGGAACCTACAAAATGAGCTTTGAACATTTTCCAGTGACAAAAAGTAAGGAAGAAGCTAAAGAACTGTATGACATGTCAAAAGGACACAGGGTCCAACTGTTAGCAGTTCTCTTGGGAAAATCCAAAAAATTGGAACACCAAAATACGATTGCAAAGGATTATAAAGATTCTGTAAGTCCAGAGCAATGTAAATAAAATCTATAAACATATAAATGGAGAAAAATGGAAAATTCTTCCTTACAGTGAAAAGCCACCAAATGGATGTATAAAAAAAGATGAAATTAGCAAGTCACAACCATCATAATAACAATTTATTCAGCAAAGTGTGCCCATACAATATCATACAGTATGGTAGGTAAAAGTTTAAGGAGGAATAGAATATTTACATCGGCACACAGCATTTCTCCATGGCAACCAACACAAAGTGGGAAAGTGTAATTTTCGGTAGAGAAATAACCACAGATAACCACGAAATCAAAGTTAACATCAACAGTAATGGGATACATAGATATCATATGCCATCTTGATGAGCAGAAACATAAGAAAACCCAAACTGAGACAGAGTCTACCAACTAAATGATCTGTACTTTTTCAAAAATCTCAAGATAAGCTATTTATTATCTAGAAAGCTGGAAAATAATATTACTTCTATTTTAGCAATGAGAAAAAAAGAAGGAATCATCTACAAAATTATAATTTTACTTGAGCCCATCAGAGAACTTAGGTCACAAAGCAATCAGCAGAAGTGAATTCTAAAGAGTGGCAGGCTCCTCTGATGAGAGATGGGACACAGGAAATCTGTTACATTTGTTGGCACACAGAAGCATGAAATGATTCCCATAAAAGTGGACAGAATACAACTGATATTCAAAAAATTCTTAAAGCACTGAATGAAAGTTTAATATTGAGAGAAGCCCCAGATACAAGAGAAGTCTACTTACTTTTTCACAGTTCTTTTCTTCTCTTTTTTCTTTGTTTCTTTTTTTTTTTTTTTTTTGAGACAGGGTTTAACTCTGGCTAGAGTGCAGCGGTATCATCACAGCTCCCTGGCAACCTCAAACTTCTGGGCTCTGGACTCAGGCCCCTGAGTTGCAAAGACTACAGGTGTGTGCCACCACGCTGAGCTAGTTTTTCTAATTTTTGTAGAGACAGAATCTTGCTCTTGGTCAGACCAGTCTTAAACTCCTGGTTCCTAGCAATACCCTCACCTCAACTTCCCAGGGTGCTAGGATGACAGGTGTGAGCCACTACGCCAGCCACACTTGCTCTTTTTTTATGCATCCTGTAGGTGTTCATAAGAAAGACTGTGACAGGGTAGGAGACTCCAAAAAGTCCCATTCCTAACGCAAGCAGGCATGGGAAAACCTAGGTGTGTGGGCGGAGGAGGAGCCTGTTTGCCCTCCAGGGCTTGCATGCGTACAAAACGGTGAGCAGCTGCCACTTAGGAATAGAAAGAAATGTTGAGACACCCAAGCACAGGGCCTTTTTTTCAGTCAGAGGCTGAACCCGAGAACCAGGAAAACCCTGTTGTCACCACAAGTCTCACTCCCAGCAATAAGCATCAGCAGTCTGTCACCAGGGAGGGGCACGAGCACAGGGAGGAACTACTGTGTTCCAACCATTCCAGTGGTGGAACAAGAATTCTGAGAGGAAGCTTCTAGCAGCGCACCACTAGAGGAGTTGGCGGTCTGCAGTGCACTGAAGGAACCAAAAAGCCCCAAGCCAGCTCAGATACAGACTAGATTTACTCAACTTTCCTCCTCAAATGGCCTGACAGAAGAAAAAGCTCACAACTTCTAGGCATGAATTGTCATCACCTAGTGTCAATTTAGCCCTTTTACTATCAATATCTGGCATTTATCTTAACTTTATGGGACACACAAAGCAAGAAAAAAAAACTCATATTCAAGAAATAAAAACATAAAGAGAACCAGACATGGAGCTGACCCAGAGGTTAGCTATCACAGGGGGAGTTTAAATTACTATGGCTAATCTATAAAAGGAATATATAGTGATAAAGATGAAAAATGTGAGTGAAAGAATGGAGGAATTTCAGAATACAGGAAGAACGTTTTAAAAAGATTCCAAGAGAAATGCTGAAAATAAAAACACCGTATCAGATATGAAGAGTTTCTCCAGCAGGCTTATCAATAGAATGGTCACAGAAATGGAGAACAGCTGTAATTTTGAGGATTATTAAAACTCAAGAGGAAAAAAGAGCTAAAAAAGCATTTAAGAGTTGTGAAACAATACCAAATGGTTTAATATATGCTTAATCAGAATCTCAGGAGATGAGAGAATGGAGCAGAAGAAATATTTGAATAGATAAAAACCAAGACTTTTTCAATGATAATGAAAGACAATAAACTAGCTTCAGAAACTTCAGAGAAAACCACACAGAAAAATAAATACGAACAACTATGTTTTAAAGAGATTAAAAAAATTAAAGTCTGTTATATTTATTCACACTGGTACCATGTCCAGACTTCATTTTGTCTGGGGTGGGTTTGGACCCACCACCTCTGGTGTATGGGGCCAGTGCCCTACTCCTTTGAGCCACAGGCACCATGTGCATGTGGTTGCATGTGCGTGTGTGTTTGCATGCATTTAGATTCAGGAATCTATCTGATGTCATACTCGCTCTGCCAGAAGAACTCTCAGTAACAGTTTTTCTTTCATGAAAGTCTGCTGGCAATAATTTATCTTAGCTATTGTTGTCTAAGAAGCATCTTGCTTTCTTATTTGCAAGATGTTTCCTCAGGTCATAATTCTGGGTGGAGAGTTGTTTTTGTTTTCTTTCTGTATGTCAAATAAGCAAATATCGTCTAGCTGGTACACTTTCGTAAGAGAAATACGTTTATTTCATATTTTTGTCTCCTGGTGTCAATAGAAAAAAGCCACAATCTGTAAAATAATTTAAAGGGGTTGATTCTGAGCCAGAATTGAGGACTATGACATGAAGCCAAGCCAAGAAGCCTCAAGCAGGTGGACTTGCTGTAGTGGGGTTATGGTTTAGTTTTACACACTTCAGGGAGACAAGAATTACATAAAGTCATAAATCAATATATAGATGGCATACATTGGTTTGGCAAAAAATATGCAACTTCTAAAAGTGGGGAGGAAGAAGGGCTTACAGATGATAGGTGGGTTTAAGGATTCTTCAGTTAACAATTGGCTGGAAGAGTTAGCCTTTGTCTAACAGACTAGGAGTCAGTGAAAAGGAATGCTTGCATTAAGGTAAGGACCTATTGGCCAAGTGTGACAGCTTACCCCTGTAGGGGCTGAAGTGGGGGGTGGGGGGAGTGGATTACCTGAGCTCATCAGTTCAAGACCAGCCTGAGCAAGAGCGAGACCCCTGTCTCTAAAAATAGCCTGGCATTGTGGCAGGCATCTGTAGTCCCAGATATTGGGAAGAGCGAGGCAAGAAAATCACTTGAGCCCAGGAGTTTGAGGTTACTGTGAACTATGACACCATGACACTCTACCATGGGCAACAAAGTGAGACTCTGTCCCCACCCAAAAAAAAAAAAACCAGTTAAGGATCTATTATGCCCAGAATCAGGTGGTTAGTTACATATACTAAGGACCTGCAGGTAGGTCTTGCATAGCCTTAGGCCTGTTGATGAGTCACAAGGGACATCTCTAAAAAGGGAGAGGAATGTGACGAGGCCTGTCTGGTCTCCTTTCTCATTGCTAGCATCTTAATTTCAGGGGATGTCCTTGGCCGAGAGAGAGTGCATCAGTCAGCTTCTAGGAGGGGAGCCTTAAGATTTGATGGCAATGTCATGAAATCTATAGATTTCTTGGGGTACCTCTGATATTTTAACAATATTAAGGCTTCCAATCGATAAACACAGGATGTGTTTTTATTTATTTGTGTCTTTAATTTCTTTCACCAGACTTTCTGTGTCTTTCACAAGCCTTCCACCTCCTTGGTTAAATTATTTTCTTTTTTATGCTATTAAAAGTGAGATTGTTTCCTTAATTTCTTTTTTGGATAGTTCATTGTTAGAGTATAGAAATGTTACTGATTTGTGTATGATGGTTTTTGTATATATAATTTTCCTGAATTCATTTATTAGTTTTAACAAGTTTTTTGGTAGAGCCTTTAGGATTTTATATATATATAAGATTATATGATCTGCAAATAGAAATGATAGAAAAAGCTTTCAATTTTTCATCGTTAACTATTAATATTGATACAGGGCTCCTCCATGGAGGGATGGACAGGGACTCCCATTTTCTAGGCCTGGGTGAGCTCAGAAATCAGTCTCATCACAGGCCCCCGCATCTCTAGGCCCTTTCAGGCTACATTTTCTGGGCTCAAGCCAGGTTGTGAAAAAAGCAACCTGCCTGGTATCTTATCCGGGCAGTTCCTTCTGAAGTGGGGAGCACATACCAAGCTGCCTTACCTGGGGGGAAAATTGTAAGGACTGTCTTCCTTCACTAATTTTATGATTATTTTTTGCCTGCAGGGTCCTGGCCAATTGTGACATGTTCTGGCCATCTATTCCCAAAACCTCCTGCCTGTAGGATAGAAAAACAGTATCTAACCCCCTAGACAGAAGGCCTACAGGGGCTTCCCACTTGGGCACCTTTCTTCGTGGCTGGAGCTTCTATTCCCTCTCTTCTGCTCATCTATCTGTTTTATTTTTCAGTAACTTCTGTTCTTTTGTTTACAAAAGTGGTCCATAGTTTCATTCTTCGAGCCTCAAGATCAAAGATCGGACACAGAAATTGTGGCTATAATATTAGAAATGGGTTTTTCATATGTGAACTTGATTATATTAAGGTAAATTCCTTCTATACTTTCTATATTGAGAGTTTGTATCATAAAAGAATGTTAAATTTAGTCAGCATTCTGCATCTATTGAAATGGTCATGTAGTTTTTTTTTTTTTTTTTTTTTTTGAGACGGAGCCTCAAGCTGTCACCCTGGGTAGAGTGCCATGGCATCACGCTCACAGCAACCTCCAACTCCTGGGCTCAAGCGAGTCTCCTGCCTCAGCCTCCCAAGTAGCTGGGACTACAGGCACCCGCCACAGCGCCTGGCCATTTTTTGGTTGCAGCCATCATTGTT
>CAUYTI010015870.1:0-12681 GCA_963575145.1 Galago senegalensis | reverse complement strand
ACAGGCGCCCGCCACAACGCCCGGCTATTTTTTGGTTGCAGCCATCATTGTTGTTTGGCGGGTCCGAGCTGGGGATTCGAACCCGCCACCTTAGGTGTACGTGGCTGGCGCCTTAGCCGGTTGAGCTATAGGCGCTGAGCCAATATCTCATCTTTTACACTGTATCCTTACTGTGCCTTTTCTAGGTCTAGATATATAAACACTTAACATTGTACTACAATTGCCTACGGTATCCAATACAGTGACATACTGTACAGATTTGTAGCCCAGGAGCAATGGGCCATACCAGATAGCCCAGGTGAGTCTAGGTTATATATCTGGGTTTGAATAAGTACAGTCTATGATGTTACAGGACGACAAAGTTGCCTAATCGCATATTTCTCAGAACATATGGTATACCATGAAGTGACCAGTGACTGTATTTCTATCTTAGCCTCATTTTTGTCCTTTCTTTCTAGGAGTTCAAATAGAAATATGTTAGACCATTTGATATTGTCCCACAAGTCAATGATGCTGCATGTTTTTTTCAGTTTTTTTGTCCTCTTTGCACAGGATTTTGAAAAGTTCCTATTGCTGTTTTTTCAAATTTACTGATTTTTGTAGGTTTTTTTTTTTTTGGTTTTCTATATTAAGAAATTCAAAACACTTCCAAATGAATCACTTGTCAAAGAAGCATGGAAATTTGAAAATATTTAAACTGAACAGTAAAGGAAATATGTTTTAAATTTGTTGGATGCGGCTCACCGTACTTCTGAGGGGGAATTCAAATACTTAGAGACATTTAAATACTTATTTAAAAAAACAAAATTAAAACTTGATGACCTAAATACCTAGCTCAAGAAGTTTGAAGAAGAGCAACAAAGCAAATCTAAATAAAGTAGAATGAAAAAAAACCAAATAAAGTAGAATGAAGGAAATTGTAAAGATAAGTGAAGAAATTCATAAAAGTAGTAGGCAAAAACAGAATATAAAACATCAGTGTCCAAAGCTGTGAATTAAGAAGCCTAGTAACATAAATTAATAAAATAAAATAATCTTTTGGCAAGATTATTCTAGGAAAAAAGAAAGAAGGACCCAGAAAACAATTCCAGAAACATAAAAGAACTGTAGATATACCAGAGATTTTTTTTTTTTTTTTTTGCTGTGGCATAACAGCTCACAGCAACCTCCAACTCCTGAGCTCAAGTGAGTCTCCTGCCTCAGCCTCCCGAGTAGCTGGGACCACAGCCATGTGCCACAACACCCGACTATTTTTTGGTTGCAGCTGTCATTGTTGTTTGGCGGCCCGGGCTGGATTCGAACCCGCCACTTTAGGTGTATGTGGCTGGCGCCTTAGCCACTTGAACCACAGGCGCCGAGCCTGTACCAGAGATTTTTTAAAAAGTAACTCAATACTAGGAAAAAATTTCTGTCAATAGATTTTTAAAATCTAGGTGAACTGCATCATTTTCTAGAAAATTATAATGTTCCAAAACAATTTTTGACTAAATCGAAAGTAAGAATATGTTTACAAGTATAATAAACAAACAAAGGGAAATAATAGGGAATTTATCCTGCCTTTTTCATGCAAACCCTGCCTCAGGGTTATATGAATACGAGGGCAGGTCTGTCTTTAGGAAAAGTATTCTGGGTAAGCAATGAAGAAAAAACGATTGAATTAAAACCCAGCATTTTTGCAACCCCAAACCTACTTTTTTATAGGAGTGGCTTCTATCAAGAAAAGAAACAGTCAACTATTACATTTGAGGAATACAGCATTACCTAAAAAATTATCTTAATGAAGAAATAGGATTTGAAAGCGAGGCAGCCGCTTGATCCAAATTTCTGTTTGCTTGTGTGGAACCATTTAATCACTAGCTATGACAGAGGGGTTTATAGTGTGTAAGGACACAGAGGCACCTATGTCAGAAAGTGCTTCCTTAGAGGATTCTGAACTGAGTTCTTGGAAGCTGTGTCTGTGTCAGCCAAGAGATAGGTAGAGGAGTACATCCCTCGTAGGAGAAAAAAGCATGAGGCAGGACTGATGGGCAGTGGAAAGAGGTTAAGGGGGTTGTGTATTCAGTAGATCAGTCTGTTTTATTCTCTAGGTGAGGAAATGTTATTCAAAGGCTTACAGAAAGAAAATACGATTGGACCACAACTGTAATAGGATCAGCTTACTGAAAGTGAGGATCGTGCTTTAAATGAATAAGACAAGATTACAGGCAGAGAGATGGAAAGATTGGGATAGCAATTTATTTTAAATATCAGTTATATCTTTAATTTAAATTTCGGAGACTTACCAGTATCGTCAACTGTATTTATAAATGGTCTTGGGCAGCATGGTCATTTATTGGGGTGAAATCTCCTTAGGTCTAGTTACATACTTAAAACAGTCAGATAATAATACTTTCTGACTTTATTCCTAAATCATAGGGGTTGTGTAGATTCTTACGCATTCCTGTTGAACATAGAATTGAAAAAATACATACACTTATCATAACTGAGAGGTACCAGAATAGAGTTGGGGGAAGGGTCCATAAAAAGGAGAGGAGGCCAGAGCCGGGATTAGAATGGAAAGTGCGCTGTGATGTCTGCCAGACTTTCAGGAGGCTCATATTAGTGAGCTGGAATGCAGGGGAGAGGTGTCTTTTTTTTTTCTTTTTTTGCAGAGTGATTAATGCAATTATTCCCTTCAGGCAAAGGTGTTCATCTTGCGCTAGGCCCTATCTCTGGTGTCAGCGAGGACCAAGGTAGGAGAATTCTGATGTTTCCCAAGAATGCAAACCTCCCAGCATTCCAGGAGTGTGAAGAGGTGTTGCTGCAACCATGGCGTTTGGTCTCTGACCTGCTTTCCAGCACTAGCTGTCCTCCCAAGATGGCTGTACTCTTGTCAGGGTGGTGAGGATTTCTTCCCCACTACTCCCCTCTTTTTATTTAAGGGCTGGGGTTGCTGTAATCTCTCAAAACGGCTGCCTGTTGGACATACACCCTTTCAAGGGTCTGGGGGAGTTTCTTTGCTGTTGTCTTGAGTGAGTCTCTTTGAGAAGGACCTGGGTGACACGTCATTGGGTTAAGCTGCGAACAATGTTTTGCATTAACTGGACTGCAGAAGAAGTGGACATAGGGAGACACAAAGTAATGAAAGAATTAAAGGAGTAATTGGTAAGACCTAGAAAAACCAACTTAGTCAGATCAAGACGGCCAGCTGTTTCCTTTGTCTTCAGAGGTTGGCAGCCTGTTTAGCTAATTTCTTGGCCTTTTCTGGCAGGAGTCCAGACTGGTTGAGCTAGGAGCAGCATTCTTCATCTAGAAACAAACATAGGCCTCCCTTTTCTGTAGCGGGAAGGTCTAAGCCAGATTTTGGAGAGTCATGGCTGCTAAGGAATCCGTTTGGTTTTGTTGTCTTATAAGGTTCTGGGATTTGTTTGTTTGGTTGGTTTAGGTTTTCTTGTAAGAATTGGGATAATGTGTGGAAAAATGGACAGAAGACTTCATGTTTCTGCGTCTTGTCTTAATCCCTAAGACTATTTCCAGGGCAAGTGAGGAGTGGGATTAAGATGGAGGTTTGGGGGGGGCCTGACATGTGTTTTTAATGGAATGGGTAGAGATTAATCAGGAGGGGCAATGTTTATATTCTGAGAAAGACATATAAGATTACAAAGGGTATATGTGAATCTTTCTAAATGTAGAATATAAATGTCTTAACACAATAACTAAGAAAATGACTGAAGGCTATGTTAACCAGTTTGATGAAAATATTTCAAATTGTATATAAAACCAGCACACTGTACCCCATGATTGTATTAATGTACACAGCTATCATTTAATAAAAAAAAATAAAAGAAAAAGAAAAAAAAAAGATATACAAGAGTACAGCTGCCTGTCCAGTTGGTGGGCAGGTGGGACTATGTTTTGTTTCTTATATAATTTTAACTTTTCAAACAACATGTCTCTCCTAGACTTTCATTGGTTTTAATATTTTAAAGGTTAATTTGAGGTTAAAAAGACCAAGTTTAGAATTTTGATTCTGGAAAGTTTATTAAATATTAAAGGCTTAAAATATTTCTTCAAATAAGATTACAAGTTAAAAGATTCTATAGGTGGCCAGGTGCAGTGGCTCATACCTGTCATACTAGCACTCTGGGAAGCTGAGGAGGGTAGATTGCCCTGAACTCACAGGTTTGAGACAAGCCTGAGCAAGAGCAAGATCCCTGCCTCTAAAAATAGCTGGGCGTTATCGTAGGTGCCTGTACTCCCAGCTACTTGGGAGGCTGAGGCAAGAAAATCAAGTAAGCCCAAAAGTTTGAGGTTGCTATTAACTATGACACCACAGCACTCTATGGAAGTTGACAAAGTGAAATTCTGTTTCAAAAAAAAAGAAAGATTCTACAGGCAATACAGGAGGTTATATGGGTGCAAACCTTAACCTTTTTAAAGTTTGGTTTTTTTCTAGTTAGCCAAAACCCTAATAAAGACAACACAAGGGTTGCCCCTTTCAGGTAAGTTATTGAAAAGGTAAAAAAAGGTGGTGCCTGTGTCTCAAAGGAGTAGGGCACTGGCTCCATATGCCGGAGGTGGTGGGTTCAAACCCAGCCCTGGCCAAAAAAAGAAAGAAAAGGTAAAAAAAAAACCTCTGTAATGTGATTTTTAAATTAAGGGGAAGCAGGTCATGTAATTTCCTTAAGCGTAAATTAATATTTCAAGAAAACTTTGTTGTTTCAACCAAATTTAATAAATTGTAGCTAACTGGATCCTAAGTAAATTGCTTCTTATTAGTTCTATCCTACAAATATGTAGATTGTGCAAGTCCTTTGTTTTGTCCTGACTTTCTTTCTTTTTTTTTATTTTGCAGGTTTTGGCCGGGGAACCAGGCTTGAACCCGCTGCCACCGCAGGTACATGGGGCCGGCGCCCTACTCCTTTGAGCCACAGGCGCCACCCTGTCTTTACTTTCTTTTTTCTTAAATAACCAGTCATTTTACTTCAGGACAAAGTTTACCATGCAAGATTCTTTCTTATGTAATATTATTTTCCCTTCTGTTTAATCTTTCTTACCAAAAACATTTTCCTAAAACAGTATGACACCTTATATAAAGTTAGTCATTAACTTAGCCAAACCGATAATTAGAAGAATTTTTTTTTTTTTGAGACAGAATATCGTATGTCACCCTTGGTAGAGTGCTGTGGCATCACAGCTCACAGCAACCTCAAACTCTTGGACTTAAGCTATTCTCTTGCCTCAGCCTCCCAAGTAGCTGCACCTGCTACAACGTCTGGCTATTTTTGTTGTTGTTGTTGTTGCAGTTGTCATTGTTGCTTTAGATGGCCTGGCCCAGGTTCGAACCCCCCAGCTTCGGTGTATGTGGCTGGTGCCATAACCACTGTGCACTACTGTGCTATGGGCGCCGGGCTGATCATTAGAAGATTTTAAAAGGCAAAAATCTTATTCATTGACAGAAAGACTTAGTCCCTGAAAAGTTATAGACAACTGAAGTGTGACCTCTTACAAATCATTCCGACATTTTATGATTATTTTCTAACTTAATATGACATGACTTTAAGGTTTTAAGTTATTGAAAAGTTTGTTGAAACCACAATATAGACACCATCCCTGATATCCTTTCTGTTCCTCTTCAGTCTTTCATGGCTACCTAGCACCAAAATGGCCATACAGGACAGCAAACAGCCTGGTTGGGGGATTTAACTTTTTTTAGAATAGCCAAGGGGCAAAGCTGGAGCAGGGAAGAAGGGGCCATGCAGGCCTGATCATGTCTTGCAGCTGCAGGCCGAGGCACGAACACGCTCATAGGTTTTATTACAGCCACTATCTAGATCTCAGAATCCAAAGGCGCAAAGTAAAGAGCATAAGTTAAATCCAGCAAAACTTGGAAATATTATTGAAGCAGGAGACCTAGGGATTTTTTTTTTTTTTTGAGACAGAGCCTCAAGCTATCCCCCTGGGTAGAGTGCCGTGGCATTACAGCTCACAGCAACCTCCAACTCCTGGGCTCTAGCGAGTCTTCTGCCTCCACCTCCCAAGTAGCTGGGACCACAGGCGCCCACCACAACGCCCGGCTATTTTTTGGTTGCAGCCGTCATTGTTGTTTGGCGGGTCCGGGCTGGGGATTCGAACCTGCCACCTTAGGTGTACGTGGCTGGCGCCTTAGCCAGCTGAGCTATAGGCGCCGAGCCTTCTTAATTGAAAATTAATAGTCGATTTGGCACAATCAATAATAAAGGTATATGGATGAGATCCAATTTTAACATTACTATAATTCAGTTGATAAATGCCAACTGTATACTTAGCTTCAAATAACATTTAAAGCGTGGCCCTGTTTTTCTTCCCCCCCCAGATTATATAAGGTTCTTGTTGCCGCGGAATCCTAAGTGATTTTATATAGCTTTTCATTTCTAACAACTAGGTTGAATCTGTGCTACACAGATTGAGTTATTAATAGATATCTTATAATTCAGCCTTCTCCACTGAAATCAGTGCTTCCTTTTTATTTCTTCCTGCTCCTGATTCGAGCTAGGTGCTCAAAGAATATTGATTGATGAAAACTGTGACTGGATATGCATAGAGTTTATAATTTTGATCTGGTATAGAAAAGAACAAAAAGGCTCGGCGCCCGTAGGACAGTGGTTATGGTGCCAGCCACATACACCTAGATGGCAGGTTTGAGCCCAGCCCGGGCCAGCTAAAAACCAACAATGATAACTGCAATAAAAAATAGCCAGGTGTTGTGATGGGTGCCTGTAGTCCCAGCTATTTGGGAGGCTGAGGCAAAAGAATTGCTTAAGCCCAAGAGTTGGAGGTTGCTGTGAGCTGTGATGCCACAGCCTCTCCTGAGGGCAACATAGACTCCATCTTAAAAATCCCCCAAAATATGGACTCAGTACTCAGTAGACATTTCAACCTATATATATGTAATAATTTATGGGTTTTAAATAATATATTTATTATGTATGTAATAATATATATGGGTTGAATAGATTATATATGTAATAATAATAATAATTATTTTTTAGAGACAGAGTCTCACTATGTTGTCCAGGCTGGTCTTAAACTCCTGAGCTCAAATGATTCCCTCTTTCAGCCTCCTGGGTAGCTGGGACTATAGACAGGAGCCCCCATGCTCTGTTTACTCATAATTTTTTCCTAAGTATTAGGAAATATTTTTGGACAGGTGGTTTTTTAAATAAAACTGAGATTAAATTCAATGCACAATTTAGGAGTTCAGGCCCGATATTTAGGTCTTAGGAGGGTATGTCTATAGTTCTGAATTCACTCAGAGTGGATTTGCAGCCTAGGGAGCTGATGAATGGCCTTAATTCTTCCACTCTTTTCCCTGATACAGGAATCAGTCCCCTGGACTCTGATGTTGCTCTGGATAGACTGATTATAATAGCTTGGGCTCTTTTGCATGCAAAAGATAGCACCTGTGACTGTACATATTGAAAATTCAATTGCAGGTGTATTTGCAAATTGGATTTTGAGGGGGAAGTTTAAGCAAATCCTTTTGAAAGTGAATCCCTCTAAGGAGTGAGTAATAAAGAAACAAGAAGAAAGATGACAATCAAAAACCTATTAAAATCTAGTTTCCAGAGAAGAACCTGACTGCCTAATGACATTTATGCTTTCATAGCTAGGCATCTGATAGTCACTTTGTGTCAGTAGCTTCCTTAATACATTCCACGAGGCAAATTTTTTAGTTCCTTGTATTTCTGAAACCTTAATCATGACCATTCTGAAAGGCTTGAAATGAGCTGATGGTCCTGAAAAAAGAGGGTCTCTGTCCATCTGGATCACTCTGCAGGAACCCACAGTGATGCCTCAAGTACCAATACATGAACTGAACCACAGCCATTCTCAACTAATTCATTCATTCCATTCATTCTTTTATTCAGCCCTCAAAATTCATGATTAATTATCCAGGCCATGAAAGTCTACACCGACCAGCTGTTTAAAACCATTAGAATTTGGGATGGCAATGAAGTTAACGTGCCTAAAGGAAGAAATTATTATCTGTGTCATTATAGCACAGGGAAAGGAAGATGGAATTATCAAGTTTTAATGCATCCACTGGTTTCTAAATACTTTTGGAGTGGTATGAATGTGTATGAATGTGTTTAAAAGTGGGGATGGGATTTTATTCGATCTCTCTCGGTTTCTAGGAATTGTGGTATTTGAGCCTGTTAAAAATAAATGCCATATAGAGAAATGTTCTCTGAGAGCAAAACCTGATGTTTGCAAAACTTATAGGCTCATGAGTTTCTGATTGGGAGTGTGCACACAGACCCCTCCAAGGTAAATACATACATTCTAAATTTACCCGACTGCTTTAAGCAGCTCTTAACATCCTATGACAAGGAGAACATTTGTTAATCAGAAAAATTACAACCTATTCATACTTATTGTTTGATTATTTCTCTGCTGACCTCTGAGGTCCCATTGTTGATTGAATCAGTTATAGTAACTCATATTTATTTTAGCAACTAGCTAATATAAATGCAAACTCCCCTTATCGCCAGATGATTGATAGGCACATTAAGCAGTTGTTCAACAGGTTGCTTGGTTTGAAGAAATGCTTAAATCCTGATAGGTCACTTTTTTATCAGCAAAGAGTAGGAATTAGCACAGATAAGCCCATGGTAACCAAAATTTTATTTTCAAAGTGGAATGTTGTCAGTTCTTTAAATTTGATTCAGCTTAAAGCGGTAGATTCTATCAGTTCCCTTTTCCAGATTGAAATGTACTTTAGTAAATTAAAAAACATTCTGCAGTCACAAGTTGCTTTCCCAGTGTTGACTGGTGAAGGTATGCTGTGAGAATATCCTCAAGCAACTGAAATGTAACGAGGTGTCCTTGGTGCTAATCAGCTGGCTTTTATTCTTCTTTCTTTCTTGTTTGGTTTTTGCATACGACCTCCATTTTGTCAAGGCTTTCAGGCACTTAAAACCCAGAATGCCTAACATTTTTTTCATTTGTAAAAGTATTGATTCTTCTTCTATTTTGATGGAAACATGAGCAAAATAGAATACGACAAAATGCCTGTGGCTCCCTGATAGGTGAGTGATGGGGTTAAAGTTCATACAGTCTAGCCTTGGTGTATGGGCCCAGCAGGGCGTCTCAACAATTGGCTGTCATTTTATTTCATTGTAGTATCTCCTCCTGAGCACACAGGCATTGTTGTGATAAGCACCAGGAAAATTTCTAAATATGGACACAATAGACAAGTTAAGACAAGTGACTGAAAATTTCTTGAATGGAAGCTGAATAATGTTTCTAGAGAATTCTACTGTGTAATGCCTCAACTTCCAAAAGGTGTCTAAGGGTTTGTTAGGGCTTTCTGAAGGAACTCAATTTCTGTGGGTGACTTTTTATTTATGAATTTAACTTATTTTAATTTATTTTGAGACAGAGTCTCACTATTTCGCCCTTGGTAGAGTGATGTGGCACCACAGCTCACAGCAACCTTAGACTCTTGGGCTTAAGTAATTCTCTTGCTTCAGCCTCCCCAGTCGCTGGGATTACAGGTGCCCACCACAACGTCTGGCTATTTTTTTTTGTTGTTGTTGTTGCAGTTGTCATTGTTGTTTAGCTGACCTGGGCCGGCTCGAACCTGCTAGCCTGGGTGTATGTGGCCAGCACCATACACTCTAGCCTGGGTTTATGGGGCTGGTACCCTACCCACTGAGCTATGGGCGCTGCCCTTTATTTTTATTTTTGAGATTAAGTCTTGCTCAGTCGCCCTGGTTAGAGTTCTCTGGGATCTCACTGCAACCTCAAACTCCTGTGCTCAAGCAGTTTTCCTGCCTCAGCCTCCCCAGTACCTGGGACTAGAGCCCCATGCCACTGTACTTGGCTAATTTTTCTATTTTTTGTAGAGATGAGGTCTCCCCCTTACCCAGGCTAGTCTTGAACTCTTGAACTCTAGTGATCTTCCCACCTCATCCTCCCAGAGTGCTAAGATTACAGGCATGAGCCATCTCACCCATTTGGCGGTGACTTTTCATACAGAATTGTTTGGATTACTGTACTGTCTTACACAAATTTTATGAAGGCAGGTACTAAAAAATACAACTCAAAGTAGAGCAATTTTGAAATAAAAATGACCACAGGAGTATGGAGATTGGTGAAATTAAAACTGGCCTTCAGTCTCAGGCTTTTTTCTGGCTCTTTAGTTGGGGTGGGCTCTCCTGTGCCCATATTCCTGGATGATGTGAAGCGTCGAAGTATTAATCAAATCAGAGATTCCTATCTCTCTCCCCCTCCTGCGCCCGTTTCCTTGGAGACGCCGTCTCTTGTCAATTTTTTGAATTACATTAATATTAAACTAGGACTTTGAATCAGGAGGAATGCAAAGTATCTGAAGAGTAATATTTATATCTTCCATGTGACATTTGCATCACATGGATAAACGTTTAAAATGTTCTTGAGAACATGGAAAAATAAGGAAATAGAGTTCAAAAATAAAGTTTAGAACTTGTTAGACTAGTTTCTGTTTAAAACTCAGTGGATTATACCTCTTTGTTTTAAACCATTAGAACAGCAACGATTAAATATCAGATTCCTCAAAGAGTCACTAGTTCCTTTTGGAAAGTTTTGACAAAGCATTGTATTTATTAAACTATTCTACCCACACAGCCTTCCTTCAAGATGCTGTTTTCCCCCTGTCTGCTGTTTTATTACACGACAGTTATTGAGAGGTTAGATGTCCTTTACTTTCTTAAGGTTTATTTTTATATATCATAAATCAGGCTTTTTTTTTTTTTAAAACACATCACAAGAAGCAGTGTGGTCTGTTCACAGTGGGCGTCAGGAGACCTGGGTTCAATTTCTGACTTGGACATGTGGCCTTGGTAACTCCATGAATTCCTGAGTCCCAGTCTCCCCAGGCAGGTAATGGGGATAATAATATCTCCCTTCCACCTACTTCACAGGTTTTTTTTTCTTTTTAAAGGATTAATTAGTTGATGTTTGCAAATCACTTTGGGATCCTTTGATAAAATACAAAGCACCATTATTTATGACAATAATAATAGTGTCTCGACTCCAGGTTTTCCTTTCATCCACAGATCGCAAAGTACTTTACCACTGGGATTGTAACTTTACAGAGGATTATTGTGTGGTGACTGGCTCTCCTTGAAAAAACAGATGGCAACAAGCAGTCTGGATTTTCACTAGAGAGTAATTAAGTCTCCCACCAACTCCTCGCCTGATTTGCATAAACTTCCCAAGACAGAAGTGCCGCTCTCAAAAGAGAGCTGGGAGACGCTGAGCTGAGTTCCTTACCCCTCATTGCTCTTTGTAAACAAGTCACAGGGGGTTTGGAACTCAAAATGTCAATGTTTCCAACTCTTCCATCTGTTTGCTGAAAGTTTGTTAAAGCTAAGGGATATTTAGGCAACAGGAAAATTAGGTTCCCCTGAAACCTCAGTGTACCGAGAGAGCGTGGCTTAGCTGACGGTCTTTCAGGGTTTGTATACCTGTGATGTACAAGTCCTGTGATCTCTCCTTGGGCAGTCTGGTTAGACAAACTTTCAGTTAATTGACACAGATGAATTAAATGCCTAACTCGTGTGCATGTCTGGGGTTATTAGGAAGAAAAGTGGACCATGTGGTCCCTGCCCTCAAGTTGTTTACAACCTGTTTGAGAAGATGAAACTAAGGTACAGGAAACAGTTAGTGAAGTGTGGAAGACAGCATATAATTAAAGGCTAAATTGTGTGGAACAGACCACTGGCTGGTGAGAGGAGGAAGCCATCCATCCCCGCCAGTGTAGTTCAGGAAAGCGTCACAAACAGGGTGATTTTTTTTTTCTTTTTTTTGAGACAGTCTCAAGCTGTCACCCTGGGTAGAGCGCTGTGGCATCATAGCTCACAGCAACATCCAATTCTTGGGCTCAAGCAATCTCTTGCCTAAGTTTTTCTATTTTTAGTAGAGATAGGGGTCTCATTTTTTGTTCTGGCTGGTCTCGAACTTGTAGACCTCATGAGCTCAAGCAATCCACCTGCCTCAGCCTCCCAGAATGCTACGATTACAGGCGTGATCCACCATGCCTGGACCAAAGAGATGAATTGAAAGAAGGACCAATGTGTGTAAGGGACAGTGTGCCTGTGTTGGGGGACAGGGCAGAGAGTGTCTTGTCTCAGCTAACAATGGGCTCTGGTGGCCAGGCAGGGAGGAGGAAGCTCCTAGGATATGGAGAAATTTCATAGGCAGACAGAGGAGTGTGGACTTAATTTAGTTCACTTTTTTTTTTTTTAAGATTTCAAAACCCAGGGACTTGATACAAAGCAGTATTTTGGGATGATTCTTTGGCAACAATCTGCAGGAATCCCTGGAGCAGGAGAGAAACCTAAAGCTGGGAGGCTGGCAGGAACTGGATATAGCATCCAGAGGGGATAGAACTTTATCTACAAGGTTGTGACGGAAATGAAGAGAAGTCAGTCAGACAAGAGCTTTTGATGAGCGTTTACTACGAGCTAGGAATGCATCTGAGTCTCACAACAACCCACAGAGATGCTAACATTAACTAATCCTAGCTAGCACTGATGTTCTTTTTTTTTTTTTTTTTTTTTTTTGAGACAGAGCCTCAAGCTGTCCCCCTGGGTAGAGTGCCGTGGCATTACAGCTCACAGCAACCTCCAACTCCTGGGCTCAAGCGAGTCTCTTGCCTCCGCCTCCCAAGTAGCT
>CAUYTI010015868.1:0-27594 GCA_963575145.1 Galago senegalensis | reverse complement strand
ATGGTACACATTGTTTCTTTAAGGTGACATCCTTCAGATACTTGGTGGCTTTTCGTATATGCATACCCTTGATGGCCTGGGCAGTTTCACGTGTGTTCTTAAAGTGAACACGAAGATTTGAGCCTCTTGACTTGCATGACTTTGTGGAGTTTTCTGGGTCAAGTGAATAGCGAACCATTTTCACAGATCACTTCAGGCTGCTTGGGGAAGAGCTGGGGTCTTTACCTTTAAGATATCACCTGACTTCTTATAATAAACAAGCATGGGCCAAGCTTTGACACACCCAACTGGCTACCTTATGAATCACATAGATAATCACATAAGCAATTTTTATCAAAAAAGTATGAGAGTCTTTTTTTTTTTTTTTAAAGATAGAGTCTCACTTTATCACCCTTAGTAGAGTACGGTGGTGTCACAGCTCACAGCAACCTCCAACTCTTGAGCTTAGACGATTCTCTTGCCTCAGCCTCCCAAGTAGCTGGGACTACAGGCACCTACCACAATGCCTGGCTATTTTTTGTTGCAGGTTGGCTGCGGTAGGGTTTGAACCCACCACCCTCGGTATGTGAGGTGGGTGCAGAACTCACTGAGTCACAGGTGCCACCCAAAGTATGAGATTCTTGACAGATATACCAGTCTTTTTTTTTTTTTTTTTTTGAGAAACAGTCTTACTTTGTCATCCTTGGTAGAGTGCCATGGCCTCATAGCTCACAGCAACCTCAAACTCTTGGGCTCAAGTGATCCTGTTGCCTCAGTTTTTTTTTCACTTTTAGTGAAGATGGGGTCTCACTCTTGCTCAGGCTGGTCTTGAACTAGTGAGCTCAAGTGATCCACACACCTTGGCCCCCAGAGTGCTAGGATTACAGATATGAGTCACCACGCCCAGCCTATACCAGTCCTTTAAATGAATCCATGGTATCATTATCATCACCTTAATAATCTCTTCATATACATATTTAAACAATAGTTTTGAATGGCCTGTATCTTTTTTCCTCTTACATCCAAAAATTCAAAATTAGATCAGACACTTGCCATCTTTCATATTCAAAAGTTTCTCTAAAGGCAGAAGTAGCTATGTATACATAAGGGAAGTTTTGAGCCCACAGAGAGTTAAATTAATATCCTGGCCTGACCAGTTCAACTTACTGTACATCTTCATTTGCCCCGTAATACAATCTATAGCCAACTGCTAACCAAGTCAATATGTGGTAAGACTAACAGCCACCCTAACTTGCCTTGATAATTATTCTCTTTTAACTGACATAATATTCAATATACTGTTGTTGAGAGCAATAATGCTAAAATTGATGCCTTGAGGGCTACAAGACTATGTGTTTTAGACAGATAAAATGACTTGTACACTAGCAGTGCATTACAGGTTTCCACAGCCTTCATACACACATTTTAGGTGTATAAAAGCTATGGCCTGCTTGTACCAAAATGCTATATATAATTCTAACTAATTTGTGTATACCTTATCATTACTACATAGAATTTTAAAAACACTGGCCAATTATCAAATGTGATTCAGAAGGAAAAAGTTTACTATTATAGTTCTTTTTTTAATAAAAAAATGAACATTTTTCTCCCTAGCAGTAACAGTTTTGTATTCTATTTTGCTTTTTTTTCTAAACTAAGAACTATTTTTCAAGAAACAAGTAGATTATAAATAACAGAAAGCATCACTTAATTTAATCTATATTACATCAATTCTATCAATTAAAAAAACAGAAACTAAACTTAAAGTTCTTCCAATACAAAAATACATAGTTTTCTCAAAATCTTAATTCTGGATTCTCAATTGAAAATTAAATTCAGACATTCAAATTTAGACTTTGTCCAAAATCATATTAAATTAATAAAAATCAATTATCACAATAATGATATCACAATAATAATTATCACTTAATAAAAATTAAGTATCACAATAAATGACAATGTTCTTTATATACAATGTTAGAACTGAAAGTAAGAAACTTTAGTTTGAAAGTATGCAATCTTATATCTTTAAATTCTGGGCCCTCATAAAAAAAGAAAAAAAATGAAATACAGAGTCCATTTTAAAGGAGTGCATTTTCTATACTTGCCTTAGAGATATGTTGAAATATTGGAAAAAATTATCACCTACACAATTATTTTAAGTAAAATAAACAACAGACACTAGTCAAGGCAGAATAATAACACCACACGAGCACCAGCAGGTTCTAAATTTGTTGCCTTCAAGATGCTACAGTGAGCTGGAATCAGCCTGGCCATGCATGTATCTTTTGGACAGAAAGACTTAATTCATAAGTTCCAGATATCTGAGGCAAAAAATACATGTGGAATTGAAATGTGACATTAGTGATATAAATATACACATCATAGTAGAGGTAATAAAGATGGTACAAGATTAGGGCAAAATACCTGTAGGTTTTGAATAAAGGAAAGACAAACTGTTAGCCAAGAGTTCCATTCACCCATCCATAAAAGGTTTGTTCCTGCACGCAGGGCAAAACCCACCTGCAACAGATTATCAGTAATCTTGCTGTGGAGATGACTGCAGAAGGATACAACACTGTATGTGTTTTTAGGGGCAGTATAAAGTAGGGACTGTGACACTGGTTCCACGCTCCAGTTGTTTCTGACTCCCTCCTCCAGGACCTTATGTGCCCTTCATTTCCCTAGACCACCCGCAACTTATCTTCCTACTTATTCCACTGAAATGTCCCCACCCTGAGGCAAATGAGATAATGCTTGTGAACATACTCTGTAAACTGAAGGCGTCATATATTAATTACTGCTATTATCACCATCACCTCATTTTCTGAGGGCCAAATTTTCTGGGCCTTCCAACTTGAGATTCTCACTAGATTAGGAAAGGATTCTGTTCTGGAGCAGTTTATTCCACCTACCCTATCTTTCTCTACTTCTCATGCCTCCATTGCTCTCTTGTCCTAGTTAAATACATGGAGGTGCCACATAAAAGAATGATAGGAATTTGTGTGTTTTGATGCCAGGTTAAAGTGAGGGGGAGACTTGAGCCTACTCACTCATCACATACCTGGCTGCCAAGGCCTTGCATATAACACAGGGTGGCTCAGGGAATAAATACTGGCAGTATCTCTAGCGCCACATGAGGCTGGCACAGCCAAAAATAATTTTTCTGGAAGGGCCTTTTCTCCTACTATTACTTCCATGGGAAATTTCAAAAATCACTTCAGATTTTTCTTTCTCAAACTGAAATCTCCTTCAGCAGAAGTGGATGTTTCTTCCTCATCCAGTATAGTCTCTTTGGATCCCGGTGTTTCCCAAAATGCTCTTCTCAATATTTACCCCTCAAGGGAAGACAGAGGGCCATAAAAGCACTTCAGAGGCAAAGTATACAATGCAAAATGACCCATGACATACTATTATAAAAACACGAAGAAAGGAAGGGGGTAGGGGTGTGTGTGTGGGGGGGGGTTCTGGTGTGGGCCTCTCAGAAAAGTCGTAAGGCCCTCACCAGATTGGAAGTGCCACTGATGCAAAGAAGGGGCTCAAGGCTGGAAAAACAAGTGCTTAAAGGCCAAATCGATAGTCATGTCTGCATGTTTTAGAATATAGACATCTGAAGGCTATGACGTGAGGCCTGCTGGTTGTTAAGTTTGTATGGGTTACAGTTCTTCCTTTGATTTAGATGAAGAAACAATAAATGGTGAAGGTACACAAACAAGCAAAATGCCATACCTACAGATTGAACATGAGAAAAAGCCTTAACAAAGCCAAACGAAGGATAATCTCAGATTTTCCCATACCCATCACTCATGCAACTAGCCCTCCTTTTATTTACACTACAATAAGCTTGCTGGAGAAGTCAGAAAGCCCGTGTAGTAGGGAGTGACAGCTGAATTCAAAAAGGTGCAAACAAAATAACACTAGTCAACAGACCACTTTTTGCCTTCTAATGCACACCACGGAGGCCCTGTGGCAGCCTACTTGGTGTGTCTTTCTCCTTCCCTGACAAGCCTGCTGAAGTGACCATTTCACCAGAGGAGGGTGTGCATGCCTGGTCTGTAGGGGAAAGAAAGGAGACCAGGGGAGCCAAGGGCTCTCATCCTGCAACCCCCAATCCTAGAGCTGGCCCCAGACACCAGCATTCAAGTCCTCCCCCTACCTGAAGGATGTATCCTCGGACATAGTCCCGCAGAGTCCAGCCCAGGCCATGCAGTATGTGCAGCACTTCCTCTTGCTTCAGGACGCTGAAGAGACGGTCTAGTAGGATCTTTAGCCGCACAGGCACTGCTTGTGTCCCATAGAGCATCAGGCTGCTGATGTCAAACACCACATTAGACTGCACAATCTCCACTTGGGTGGGGTGGTACAGGTGCTGCGTGCTGAGCTTATCCAAGGCTGTGGTGGTCCCACCAAAGTTCCAGAGATTGGGGGAGGAGGGAGATAAAGATATAAAGGGAAAGGACAGAGAAATTAGAAACGCTACTAAAAGACACCAAGGCTGCATTTCTATGATAACCACAGATGTTTAAGCAAGATCCTGCAATATAAATATTTCTCTTACCTTCTCTTTTCTACTTTGCTCTTTTTCTTTCTTTTTAAAAAATTCTCAAGATATTCTAAAGATATTTTTAAATGACTGTGGCTAGGGCTAAAAACCTGACTAATTAATTCGTTAATATGACTGTGGTTCAATCAATTTAACTCTGGTGTCCCGCTCCCTCAACAAAAACAAAATAAATTTCTAACTCATGCCATCTGAGAAGCTCAACCAGTAAGAGTCACCCCTTATAATACCTGAATGATTTAAAGAGGAAGAGGACTGTGTTCTTTGGTGGAAGACCTAATTTAGAGGAAAAAAGGAAACCTGACATCTGTGTGGAGGACTAGTGATGTAACTCAAGTTATATTAGCTAAGGAAGATTATTTGAAAACTTAGTTCTCCCAATTTTTCTTTTCTTAGTCACTTACATTAGTTTTTGTGTTTACTGGCATGTACTCTGAAAGATATTAAGAAAAAAAGAAGAAAAAAGAAATTCAAATCATAATTTAGTCACTTTGTTAATAGTTCTGACAAGAGTATAGATGAAAAGAGAAACAAATGACAAAATAAAAATTTGGAAATTTCTGTGTTTTTCAGCTAACTGTATTAATTTAGTAGAGAAAACCGAAGGTGACCATTTTCAGACTAAATATCTTTATTAGCTTTAAGGAAACTAAGATTTCAACAATTAAGCTCTTTTTCTCCTTAAATTTAAGAAATGCCATCTCTTCCCACTAAAAGCCAAGATAAAGGTAATAATCTTTAGTCCCCATCTATATCTCAGTTACTGGGAACCCTACTGCTGAAAATATAATTACATTTTGCCTCAGTTTCTCTATGATAATTTTGTCTCATCTGCAGGGCTCAAACAGATGCTTCAAAGATTAATAAGAAAATGAGTGAGAGGTGCTCTAAATTCTTTATATGAGAACACAAAAGGCATTACCATTTCCTGTCAGAATGATACGCATATACCCACCATTTAGAGATTAAACAAGATAAACACATAAGCCTGAACTATGGTCATCTAACTCCATGAGTCAGGCAAATGGCCATTAGATAATCTCCGGGCTCAAGTCTTAGCTACACCTGAGCATACCCAAGCTTTCTGCAAATTCTAAATTCTCAACTGCCTTCCTCATACCGTATTCCCTAGCAGTGTGGGCTACAGCACATGTGTACTCTGAATTTTACTATATACCAATATTTCTGAATAATAATGGAGGGATTTTAAAGTGCATGTGGGTTTTTTAGTATTTCAAATGTATTTTTTCAGGGCTCCTCCTCCACTCTCGTTTCCTCCTGACTTGTGGTCACTAGAGAGTTCATGTACTCTTGATAAATTGCTTTCTTACATCCACAGTGTAAAGGCCCTTATCATTTACCCGCTGGCTTCATTCAACACATTTACTCCCAGGAATACTTTGTCAAAGAGTTCGGGTTTCCTCATACTTCATTTCTTGCAGCTGATTTGTCTGATCTTTCCTATTCTAGTGGTTAAGTCAACTTTGAATAAATAGCCTTAAAAATTAATTTAACGTTGGGGAAAGATAAGGGATTCACAAGCCTAGGGATTGAAGTCTTCTCTCACTCCACAGGGCATTTAGACTATAAAAAAGCAGGAAAGGGGTATTATTATCCCTGTTCTTCTTCAAGTACAGCTTAACTACTCAGCCTTCTGAGGAATGGTTGTTCTGCTTAAAGAATCCAGTGGCTGGATCAAGGGAAATATGTTCCTCCTTCACTTCCCTTCATCAACTTTTCTGGACCATAGCAAACATTTCTTTATAAAAATACACTGCTTGACCACAATAAATATGGAACTGAGAAGGAAAACAAAACGCCTACAAATCCTGATTTTTATTTATGATACATCTCTGTATTAAGTCTATGCATGCTCGTGTACAAATATGTTCAAGTTCTGGGTAGAAAATTCTTCTTTTTTCTTTCATTTTTTTATTAGATCATATCTGTGTACATTACTGCAAAAATGTGCTGATTTTATATACAATTTGGAATGTTTACATCAAACTGGTTAACATAGCATTCACCTCACTTATTTAATCACTGTATTTAGACATGTATACTCTATTATTAATATATTTGACATGTATGCTTGCAATATGCAAAGTGAAGACCCATGGATTACCCTCCCCTCCCCTCACCCTGCTCCTCTCTCCTTCTTTCTGGGCTATAATTGTGTTTTATCTTTTGTATGAAAGTGTGGGTGGTTATATATTGATTTCATACTAGTATTGAGTACATTGGGCATTTTTTTTCCATTCTTAAGACACTTTACTAAGAAGAATATGATCCCGCTCCATCCATGTAAACATAAAAGAGGTGAATGATAATCCCTGTCCTTCCCCCTCATCTAAAAAGTTTGGTGGTTTTAAAGGACAAAGAAGACTAAACTACTGAGGGTCTAGAAAAAAGAAAGAAGTTATACAGAGAATAGAAATTGTACAGGTAGAACAGGTTAGTCAAAAGTAGTTGCCCAGATATGTTTTTAGAACATCAGAGACTGAAAATATAATAAGGACATGACCACATTCTTCTTCATAAGTATACCATTTGTCAAGAGGTAGGGATACTGTTATAAACAACATAAATAGAGGTCAAGAACTTACTCTGTAAGGGCCAAAAAATATTGTAGGTTTGAGGGCCCCCCATGTGTTTTTTCACACCTCTGCTGTTACAGCAGGAAAGAACCCAGATAAAGGTAAGACTTAAATAGGCATATCTGTGTACCAATAACACTTTGTTTAGAACCTCTGGAAGATGGAAAGGTGGGCCAGATATCTAAAGAAAGTCAATAGTAGGTAATGCCCTAAAAGGAGTTTATATAGCAATTATCTAGGAGATAAGACATAGATCAAGGCTTAGAAAATATTAAAGTGTCTAGCATGCAGATGAGTACTGCAAATTTCAGATAAACATATCATCAAAGACTGTAACTTGTCAAATTTCTCCAGTATAACTGAATTTTCTGCTCTACAACTATTGGATTATACCGAGTCATCAAGTTATGACAACTATTGGGGAAGAATGGTTAGTTGAACAGGGTAGGGTAAATGATGATTTTCTTAAGTGTTATATTATCTCTAAGTTAAAAACTGGATTCTGCCTAATTCCATAACCTTCATACGCGTGACTTTGGAGGATTCAGGTCTGAATCTTATAGAGGTGTACAGGGAATACACTTTGAGAATATGAGTTAGGCTAATGGGGATGAAGAAAAGGTAGGGAAAGAAGTTGTTTATCAAGGTAGAGAAGGGAAATATGTCACCTACTAAAATATCTTACAGATGTAACTATATGCTAAATTGTCCTATACCAATATCATTAAGATTTCATCTTAATATGAAATATTAATCAGAAGTTGGGCGAAGCTGCTCTAAGTAAGCGGGAGAAAGCATAGATTAGAGAACTTTTAATCATTTATTACTGTCTTCCTTATTTCAGTGAGATGAATCCTGGCAATACATTTTGGAAAGCACTTTTCTATACAACGAGATGACATCAATTATTTTGCCTGCTTTTTGCTCACTCCCCTTCATTTTGGTGATAGAACTGGATTTCCCTTGAGAAACCAATCTTTACTTAACCTCATAAAACTGAATATCCCTTAGCCAGGCCTGGAAAACCAGTATATCACAGTCCCCTGATCATAGTACCTGGTTCAAGAATGGGCAAGTGACCTAAATCAGAACAGTGAGATTGAATCCAGGAAAATACTCAGAACTACTGGGAATTTCTTCTCTTTCCTCAAAATTTGAAGCTAGTAATTATACTTGAGAACACGAAACATACTGAGAAGAAAGAATTGAGCTGTAGGATGATCCAAAGACCAAGTACTGATAATACTGTTTTACCCAGAAGATTTGGCAGTACTTCACATTGGTACTATCGCTGGAGTTTTCTGTCTCATGAGCCAACAAAATTAAAAAAAAAAATCCGTCAGGGGCAGAGCTCATGCCTGTAATCCTAGTACTACAGGAGGCTGAGGCAGGTGGACAGTTTAAGCTCAGGAGTTCAAGACCAGACTGAGCAAGACCCTGTCACTACTAAAAATAGAAAAACTAGCTGGGCATTGTGGTGGGCATCTGTAGTCCCAGCTACTGGGGAGATTGAGGCAAGAGGATGCCCTAAGGCCAAGAGATTGAGGTTGTTGTGAGCTATGATGATGCCATCGTATTCAACTTCAGGGCAACAGAGTGAGATTCTGTCTCAAACAACAACAACAAAAAAATCAATCTCTCTTTACCCTTCCCTTCCTTTCAATGTCTACTTGAGCTAACTTGAGATAATATTCTATAACTTGAAACTAAAAGAGTCCTGACTAATACAACTACCTTTTGAGGCACTTCTCTAGCCAGATACCATGTAACTTCAAGTAGTGGTTGGTGGTTCAACCAAAGGTCAAATCAACTCATAATTTCTGCAATGACTGAAATCAAAGATATACCAAACAATCTCTCATCTTGTACAAATTTACAAAGTGTTATGGATGCCTTCAATGGCATTAATAAAGACAAATAATGTTGAAGAGGAGAGTAAAGAAAATGATCATTTAAGCACGAACTATATATCAGACATCATTCCAGGGATCACTATTGTCTCATTTGATTGTTTAATTAAAACACTCACCTCCACCCCCACCCCCACCCCACACACATAGTCCTGTCATCACCTATTCTGAGATCACGGACTCAATGAGGTTAAGTAACTTGCCTAAGGTCACTCATCAAATGTCACCTAAGAAAAATCTGTTTCCATCACATGTTCAAATGAATAGTCAATAAAAAACTTGCAAGTCCTCATCATGCTAGAAGTTCCTAACTCCCAGCCATCTGGGCTTCTTGCCCACAATTCTGCTGAAGCAGGCATTTCAAAGGTCACCAACACCTGCCTTTCTGTGAAATCCAATAGTATTTTTGCTTCACTGTTCTCTATGGTCTCTCCATAGCAGCTGACCTTATTGATCACCACATCTCCTAAAATATTCTGTCCCTTTATTCATGAATACGTTAATTCACCAGCACTTACTAACTTATCACTGAGGCAGATGCTGTATGCAGATACTGTAAGTAATTTATGTTGTAGACACAGGAAACATAAATGTCATAAAAAAGATTTGATAAAGTACTGTGGCACACAGAAAAGAGGGCAACTCTGCTGGGAAGGCATAGTCTCGTCAGGTAACTAGGAAGTCAGCAGGCAAGAGAGAAGAGTGATGTAGGAAGATGGGACTTAGATGAGACTAAGACAGTGGTTCTCAGACTGTGCAACAGAATAACCTGGAAGGCCTGTTTAAAAACAGATTACTGTTTAAAAACTGATTAAACAGATTACTATTTTTACTGTTTAAAAACAGAGCTCTGATTCAGTGGGTATGGGATAGGGACCAAACTCTGCATTTCTAACAAGTCTCCAAAAGATGCAGATTCTACTAACTAAGGACCACACTTTGAGAATCACTGAATTAATAGATGTGTGTGAGACAATCAAACATTCAGAGAATGTATAACTGAATAATCCAAAGAATGAGACAAAACAGTGGGAGACAAGTTTTAAAAGGTTCATATGGGCAGACAAAAAGCACCTTCAATTATAAGGAATGTTTATAATTTTATTTCCTATTAATAGGATACAGAAAATAATTAACATTTTATAAGAGGAAATGCTTTTTAATTTTAGATAAAAAATTCTGATACCACTGCAAAAGTTTAACTAAAGCAACATTGTTGGCTGGGAGATAGGACAACATTCAGTAGGAAAGCAGCTGACAAAGATGCTGGACAAACCTTAGACAGAGCCACAACCCCAAAAGGAGAAGAGTCCAGGAGGAGAAGGATTATGTTAAGTTTGAAAAGTTGCCACACATGATTTTGACAAACATGCCCCCCACTTATATGCCACACTGAAGACCAGAGAGAGAGAATCAGGGATAGAAAGTCTCAGGGCCAAGGGAAGACAGTAGGCAATGTTTGCTTTACTCCACTGGGAGATTCCTTAACTCAGTGGACTTCTAAACATAATATGGCGGCTCAGCGCTTGTAGCTCAGTGGTTAGGGCGCCAGCCACATACATACACTGGGGCTGGCAGGTCTGAACACAGCCTGGGCCTGCCAAGCAACAATGACAACTACAACAACAAAATAGCCAGGCACTGCGGCAGGCACCTGTAGTCCCAGCTACTTGGGAGGCTGAGCGCTTGAGCCCAAGAGTTTGATGTTGCTGTGAGCTATGACACTACACCACTCTACTGAGGGGGACAAAAATGAAACTCTGTCTCAAAAAAAAAAAAAAAAAAAGAAAAGAAAGAAAGAAAAGGAAAGAAAAGAAAAAGAAAAAAGAAAGTATCCTATGGGAGCAAGGCAAAAGTGTCCAATAATAAAAACGCTTCCCCATAGTAAAAGATAAGCAATTCTTTTCAACTGTTCTCAATATTCATTCATCCTTACATCCCCTGGGAAGAAAAGACCCTAAGCAGATGTAAGTAGTTCCCATTCTTTTAAAAAAAAAATCAGTTATAATATTTTCCTGGACCTATTTTCTGGAAATTTGTAAGATAGGCTGGATAAAACTTGTGGAATAGAAATTTTATATTATTTCTTTCAGAAACTATGTTTATCATTCAATAAAATAGGTATAACCTATTAAATCAAATAATATTAAAATATTTCATATTAACCATTTAATATTAATAGTATTTAATATTAACCATTTTCATTATATGTAATTTTAAATATTTCCTATAATCTGTTAATAACAAAAATTATAATCCAAATACTAAAGCAATTAATTATTAACAGCATGTAACTTCCTATTTCACTAGCAAAATAAAATTTTTATATGTGACTCTTATCTAATTTGTTCCTAAAGCCCAACACTAGATTGTACATTACACATATGGAACCACATTTACCAATGTAATGACATGACTTGTAACATAACTACTCACTTCATAAATAATTTATTTAAGTCACATTATAGTACATCATTACCATTTAAGTAATTAGAAATAGCATTTCTATTATGAACTGAATAAATTAATTTTATCACCACAATGTTTTATTCTAAAATGTTACAGTTATCTATCATATAAGATACATTGTACAAATGTAAAATGTTTTTACTTTGTAAAAAACACATTGATGTGTTTTTAAATTATTCTCAAAATGCATACTAATGCATTTATTTAAATTGAAATGAGAGTGCAACTTTTTCCAATAAAAATTAAGTCAGATTTGACCATGATCAATGGCTTTGCCTACACGGCTTTAGGCTACATGGTGGAAATTTTCATCATTTAAGATAGGTAAATCAGGAGCAGTGGCTCACACCTGTAATTCAAGCACGCTGGGAGACTGAAACAGGTGGATTGCTTGACCTCAGGAGCTCGAGACCTGCCTAAGCAATAGCAGCAAGGTCCTAGCCAGGTGTTGGCACCTATAGTCCCAGCTACTCAGGAGGCTGAGGCAAGAGGATCTCTTGAGCCCAAGAGTTTGAGGTTGCTATGAGCTATGATGATGCCATGGTACTCCACCCAGGGCAACAGAGTGAGACTGTCTTAAAAAAAAAAAAAAAAGGTAAATCTGCAGCAATAAAAGCATTTTGTTAACAAAATAATATAAAAAGTTATTTGAATTATTAACTAATACAGTATTTTTATTCTCTCAATCTTTTCTGTACAGGCTGAAATAAACAATCTGCCTCTAAATTAAAAACTAACAGATAAATGTATAAATAGTAACTTGGTAAGACTTGTTAGTGTCTTTTTCTATAAATTGAGAAAATAAATAACTATGATAATATCTGGGTAACAAAGAGAGTGATTTCTATTTTTTTTTTTTTGCTTTCAGCAAAACTAATCAAGTACTGTGTAATTTTTGGCACAGAACATGAAATGATTTCTATGAATTGAACAACAATGTGATAACAAAGCGCCTTGACTCAACTCTTAACAGTGAGACCTGTAAAAAATGAAAAATAGAAGAACTCATTGTATACCTTTTTTCTTTTTTGCAACAAGTACTATTTATCTATGTATATATATACTAATCTGAAAAGGAAAACTTTTTTTTTTTGGAGACAGAGACTCAAGCTGTCACCCTGGGTAAAGTGTTGTGGTGTCACAGCTCACAGCAACCTTAAACTCTTGGGTTTAAGTGATTCTCCTGCCTTAGCCTCCCAAGTAGCTGGGACTACAGGTGCCCACCACAATGCCCAGCTATTTTTTTTGTTGTTGTTGTTGCAGTTGTCTTTGTTTTAGCTGGCCCAGACAGGGTTTGAACCCACCAGCTTCAGTGTATATGGCCGGTGCCCTACCCACTGAGCTATAGGCACAGCCAAGAAAAACATTTATAGTCCCACCCATTTCACTGACAGATGTTTTTCTAACAAAAATATATTTTATGTTTAATAAATTATGAAAAACTGTAATATTCATATGGCTTTTTTTTATTGTGATGACTAAAATTTAAAAATAAAATTTCTGAGCTGGGTGTGGTGGATTGTAATGATGCCTGTAACTCTAGCACTCTGGGAGGCTGAGGTGGGTGGATTGCTTCAGCTCAAGAGTTGGAGACCAGCCTGATTAAGAATGAGGCCCCATCTCTAAAAATAGCTGGGTACTATGGCTGGTGCCTGTAGTCCCAGTTACTCAGGAGGCTGAGGCAAGAGAATCTCTTGAGCCCAAGAGTCTGAGGTTGCTGTGAGCTATGGCATCACAGCACTCTACTGAGGACAACAGAGAGAGACCCTGTCTTAAGCCCAAATGCTTGAAATCAGACTTTTTGGTGTTATTTTCTCATAGAGGCTCTTTACAAAATTTCTAAATCCAAGAAAAAGGAAAACAAAAAGAGAATCATCCATAATTCCACCACCCAAGGCAATGATTGCTTATGTATTCATATATTTGCATCTACTTTTTCAACATATAATGTCATATAGTTTAGGTCATACTGTAGATAATAATTTTCTATTTTGTTGGGGTTGTTTTCTCATGTAACACTGTCTAGATAACATTCAAGATTATCTACTTACCATGGTCCCCATGTAATCAGTCACCCATTAGTCCCTGTAAAGTCTTCCATCATAGTTTTCTCTGGACTGATTGTTTGTGCTAGTCTAACTTCTACTGCTTTAGAACAGGTTTTTTAGATCCTCATACAACTCATTATTGCAATGACTCCTAACTGGTTTGATTTCTCTTTAGTAATAACTAGCCTAGTATATCCTAAATAAAACCAAGTTTATCTCCTCAAAATATTGTTTAAAATGTCTCTTCTCCATTCAAAAGTGCCCAATGGTGCCCCGGCTTCTTTATATGTAACCACCCCACTTTTTCTCCCTCCCAAATCCAAAATCCTTAACCTAAGTCAGAAGACCTTAGACAGAGTCATTTACTTTCCAGCCTAGTACCTCTCTGACATGAGCCCTGTGTTCCAATGCAAGTGAGTGACTCAGTGACTTTCAAATATTCCTAGCACTTTAATATTTGGTCACTAAATGGGTATTTCCTGACTCTATGCTAAGTTTTAGACATTTAGTGACGATAAAATAGACATGTGTCAGACCCACTTGAAGTTAATGACTAGTGAAGAAATAGACTTTTAAAAAATACACATTAACATATAAAATTATAAAACAGTATATGTGACATAAGCACATAATTTAAATGGGGATTGGAGTGGGGTATTTTAGGCAAAGCCAACTGGGCTAGGACATGAACAAGAAAGAAGAGCACAAGATGAAGCTGGAGAGACAAACAGGAGTCCATACACAGAACTACTTTTTCAGAATTTTTACTTTCAATGCTGTTCCTTAAGTGCTTTTCCTCTTTTTTTATCAAACCCTTCGACTACCCTTTCTTTCAACTTTAATTTATGCTCTATCTTCATGTTCCATGAAACCTGGAGAGGTTCCATCATCTAAGAGCACATGGTCTCAACAGTGATAATGTGTGTATCATGTGCTGTCTGTTTAGTGGGGTCACTTATGTACCTATTTCACCACAAGGCCTTGATTTTAAGCAGCAACCATATCTGAAACATAATTACTCAAGGGTGTCCAGTAATCACATTGTTGACTGGATAAACACTGCTAAGTGTACACAGTATATAGGAAATGGCCATTACTCTCAGTAGTTCTCAACCTTCTTAATGCCACAACCCTTTTAATACAGTTTCTGTGGATCGTGACCCACAGGTTGAGAACCGCTGCTCTACCTGTTCTGAAAGGGTGGATGTATGATTCCACTGTGTCACCAAATTCTTAATTTTACCCATATCCCTTTCTCAACTCTTCTCTTTCACTCTTCACACACCACCAGAGAATAGCTGGGGGTGGATAATTATGGCAATTTAGGGGGAAGGTGGGACTATTAGCTGGGTAGGAATTCTGACTGAACTTTGCATAACATATTCCCTTTTCTACCATTTCAAGTATTAATTGGGAACTCACCATTAATTTTTAGGTAAAAACAGGATATGTGTTATAAGTCTAGCACTGTTTAAAAAAAAAAGAAAACAATCTTAATATTGGGGTACACAGACTGAATCATAATGTACAGACATGAAAATTACTCACAATAGTAGACAGATCACGAGATTAGTGATCAATTTGCTAGATTTAAGATCTCATGGCTATACAAAAGATACAGCATGGATCTTGGAGAGGGGTGAGAGAACAGTCATACAGTAAGTTGTAAGAAAAACACCTACACAGAAAAGATTTTCATTTGTAAAAAGCTGGGAGGAAAAAAATAGATAAATTAATGTATTTTTAGTATGTAGAATTTCAACTGGAGAAAAGCAAAGTCTTTAACTGCATGATAAGGATACTAGTTAGAAAATGGGGGGGGTTAATACAAGTTTTTTACACTATGAATTAGGTTACTGCAAGAATATAATTTCTCTGGATTTCTTTCAAATGATAGACTCAGAAGCAATTTTATGGCTGTGAGACAATGGAGAAATTGAGGCCTAGATAAAATTTCAGTAAACACTTTGATAGGATCTAGTTTTCCAAAGGAAAGTAGTGGCTAAGCCTTAGAACCCAAAAAAGACACATAGGTCTGTAAAGAACAGAATCCCTAGAAGGACAACAGCTAGTTTGGGGGTGGGGGTGGGGGGACATTAATGTATGTAATGTAAAAGTAAAATCAGTATAAAATGCAATGCAAAATAGATAACAAATGTAAAGTGATATATATTTTTAGCTATACTGCTAACTTAAAGAACACAGCAATATCCTTTATAAAATTCAGTTTTCAAAAGTATAAAATAGTTCTGGAGATGAGTGAGGGCTGGTTATAAAAGAACTTGCATCTATCAAATGAAAACTGAATAACTATCTTTTATTTCTATTTTAAATAACAGGAATTGCTCTTCAGACCTTCAAATAAATTAAAATAAATGTAAACCTGTAATTCTACAGACTTCACTTCCAATATCTTCTGTGAAGCTCACAGAAATAAGAACATATTCACATACTTTTTTTTCTTAATGTAAGAGTATAAAAGTGCTTTTCACTGATCCTAGAAAATTGGCTCTCAGCGATAGTTTATAGTTCTTAGTTTTCCACAACTTTTTAAAAACATAACTTTCTTTAAAAGTCAAATTCAAGTGACTTAGGTGGTTCCCACAGGAATATGTTCATTTCGGGAGCTGATGTCCAGTGGCTTGCATCTACTAGCTGTTCAGGTACCACAGTGTAAAGCTCACAGCCATTCAATAAAACAAGAAGTATGTGAAACAGAATGAATTTTCAAAACCACCTACTTTGCAGAATAAAACAATTAAAAATCTGTATGAAAAGGGTCTATAAGAAAACCTGTTATTTCATTAATTTCCAGTCCTGCCCTGGATATTTTAAAGTTTTTAAATGCTAATTTGAAGCAATTTTACAAGTTAAAAAAAAAAAACATTAAAGAAGCTTTATTCTTTCATTTTGGGAGAAAGCCAAGTGAGCCTTAAATTGCAAGGCTAATTGTTTCAAGAACTCCATGTCTCTTGCCTTGACTCCCTTTAGGATTCCAAATTATAAGCATTGAGTGGTCAGCTTTTAGGAGCTCTGGATTCTAGAATACTATTTTAATTTCCCATAGATTAACATTTAACACATGTCTTTAGGGAATGTTTTCATGAAATTCTTTCCATGATTGCTTTAAGAATTCTAAAATAAAGTTGCTAGTGACAAGATTTTATTAGAGCATTTTCTGGGGTTAGATTTTTAAGTTGTGATTACTTATAAACAGAATAATGTTATCTATTCCCACCTCAAATGTACAGACCATAACCTTTGAATTTATGAGGGCTGGTGGCTCTTCATTCTTGCTAATATAACCAATAATCCCCAATTATATCACACTTTATAATAAGCACACTATACCCAATATAATGATATGTCATTTCAATGTAGCTAGCCCATGAACTTCTACAGGTTTAATGGGATTCTGCGTATTTAGAATTTCATCATAAAGCAGCCCTTTGGAATCATTATAACATCAATCCTTTCCCATTATAAGACTCAGCTCTCTTACTAGGCAAGAGCATCAGGACTCAAGGAAAAGGCTTAACCCATCCATAGATTGTAAGATGATCCTAATAAAAGCTTAAACACTTGGGGAGACCATTAATAAAGGGCAATGAACACATATTAAAAACTTTTTAGTGAATGAAGAGATCATGGAGGTGGGTAGTGACTATAATTAAGAGAAAAATTTCTTATGACTTGAAGTAATATTTAGATTTGTATATTATATTCATTGCTTTTAGGGGAAAGAACTATGAAATTGGGAGCAAATTAAGTACAAAATAACTCATGTTCCATTTTAGTCACAACTTTCTAGCAGTACCCATCAAGGTTGAATTAATTAGAATATTTGATATCAAGGAGAGAGAAAGCTTGCTTCTAGAATTTTTCTTTTACGAGAAGATAAGGAATAATACGTAGTGGGTCCCCAAGCCTGGTGATAAAAACTGTCAGCTCTTCTGTGTAAAGAGTTTATTTTTTTTCTTGAACAAATAGTGTCTCTGTGTTTTTAAATTGAAAAAACTCCACTGAGCCTCTACAAACACAAACACTCACTACATTACTATACCTTATATATCTGATGTGACTGGCCCTTGAATTTTTTTCTTATCCCTTAACACATTAGAGGTAGTTTTTAAATACTCTCCTGGTCTATTATGAATGTGATTCCAAACTGTAGGGAAGGGCTGGAGCAAAAGCTCCACTGTTCACTGCTCCACTTCCAATAAGCCCTGCTGTTGGAAAATCCACAGGACTACGGATTTTTACCTGCTCCAATTAACATACAGCTTTTAGGGTATCTGAATATACACATATATTCAAACACCCACAATTAATCCAGGGTAGGGTAGAAACTGAGCTCTAATATTTCAAACTGATTGGCATTCTCCTCCTCCCACCATAGCCCTAGGTATAATAAAGTCTTCAAAACAGACTTTGGAATCATTAAAGTCTGACTGAGGCACTCATAAAAGTAGACTGTCAACCCATGGTTGTTCAGAAGCTCACTCTCCTGACTTGAGATTAAACAGGTCCTTCTTTTTACCTTTTCCTTGATCTTTCTTACATAGCCCATTTGGGGTGCATGTCAACTCCACTGGAAGGTGTTAACAGGAAAAGAGAAATTTTAATCTGCAAACTTGACAGTATATCTAGGAAGAGATCTGGTCAATGAATCTACTTGCTGAAATTAGACTTGGGAATTATGATTATTACTGTTGCCCTTCTATCCAATTTCTAGTCTCTAAGGCTGAGAGTTGGCTAAACAAAATATAATGCTTTATTCAATTTGTGCACGTATAAATGAGTTAAATGCACAGTACGCTGACTATAAAACATATCCTCCTTTTTGGAGACAGAGATTCCTTTTTTCACCCCCAGTAGAGTGCCCTGGTGTCACAGTTCACAACAATCTCTAACTATTGGGCTCAAGTGACTACAGCTGCCCACAACAATGCCCTGCTATATTTTAAAGACGGGGCGTCTCATTCTAGCTCAGGCTGATCTAGAACTCCTGAGCTCAGGCGATCCACCCACCTTGGCATCCCCAAATGCTCAGATTACAGGCATGAGCCATCATGAAAACCTATACCATTTTAAAAGTAACAACTGAAATTTGCTACTGGAATTAACTGTGCACATCTTTGTATTAAACAAAAAAAAAAAAGAATTCTTCTGTCAGAGAATAATCACCCTACTCCCAGCTTATTAGCTTTAAAGATTTAATTTTCTTCAAGCAAAACAATATCTATATTAGGAATTTCACTAAGGAAACACTGTAAAGGCAAGGAGTATTTATTATTTGATAAATTATATGTTTACATTCTATTACAGGCAGTGAGAAAATCTCTCAAAATTGAAAGTAGCAATATATCAATAAAAAGCCAGCATCTGGAAATAAGAGGAAGAAATTATTATACTTGTTCTTTCTATTGTTTTCTTTAATTCACATTACCTTTGTGTCACAGGTATTTTTTCCTCTTTTCCCCACTAATTCAGGCTAAAATCTCATTCTAGATCTATAATCAATCTTTTCTTACCCCACTGTAATCCCTTAAAACTCTGGGGTATCACACACACACTTGACATTGATGTGTGTTTTCTTCCGGGTTGCTGGATTTGCTTAATGCATATATCAAGTATCAAACTGCTTTGTATTAGTAACTGATGGGATAAAAGACCCTATATAAAGATTTGCTCATAAAAATGGGGGTTAGGAAGGTGGTCTTAAGGCTTAGGAAAAGTCTAAACTACTACCAAAATATTAAATGCTTGAGTAGAAAAAATTAAGAAGTAGGGCAATTTCTGATTTTTCTACTAATATGATCAACATATGATTAACCAGATGGGGAAACCTAAAACTTATCAGCCCATTCTCTATTAGTCAGATGTTTGACATGTATGAGTTAGCAACAAGGCTAAAAATATCTTGGGGCTTAGGCAACGGTATTTTATACCATCACACATATTATATACAGCTCAAACTTTTGGAAAAGAAGTAATCTTATGATATGATGTTAACAAAGAAAGAGGAGAAATTGGTTAGCACTTTAAACTCTGGTTACTCATTTGATCCTGATAACTCTAATTTCTAATTAGAAAAGTTATATTAATCAGTATCAACAAGCACAATGAAAGAAAAAAATCAATAAATTGAAAATGCAACAATTTTTCCTTTAGATATTTTACTGTATTTAAAAAAAATCTAGTAATAGAAAACACTTGCCAAATTCATTTAGTCTCTGACTGAGGCACACATATGTGATCTTCTAATTTACAGCTTGCATGTACAGATGTTCACACTTAGTAAAAGGGCTTCTTAATAGCTTTTTTTAATTAAAAGTGTGTTGATAATAGGTGTTTTAAACATATCCAAACAACACAGCTGAACTGACAAATGCCTGTCTTCATGCCTCACCATGTCTCACATTGTAGCAAGATTTTATAAGAGAGAAAGAAAGGTTATATGATTCAGTCTAATGTGTATAGGATAAATGTAACCCAAAAACCTCTGAATGAAATCTTTCATTAATTTTTCTCTCTATGATCTGTTTCCAAGCAAAAAATGTGAGATTGCTGCTAGGTTTATGTAGCCGAAAGCAGAACCACACAGCCGTTCCTTGCTGCCTGCAGTTTTTTTCCTTTGCAAAACTTTGAACCCCATCCAGCTTTGACACACTGCCTCTTCAGTTAATAACTATCAAGTTTCCCCTTGTCTCCTGTCTACTTTTCTTTGAGGCAATTGCGCACTCAGCACCCCGAGATAATAACACACATCTATAAGATAAAAGCAATGGCATTAATGTAATTGTCTGCCTCTCTCTCTTTAGCCTAATCTTTTTTTTCCTTCAGTTTTGACTGCCTGTGTGACACCTGTTTTTGTCTCCTCTGATCCTACGACAGGTTTTCCGCTGACAAGGTTTTTGCCTGACAGAGATTCTGCAGACAAGAACATAATAAAATATGAAGAACTGCTTGTCAGAGTTTCTGCCAATGCTCACATGAAATAAAGAAAAAAAAATGACTTTTTTTTTTTAAGGGGCCCTGTGATGGTCGCTTTTGGCATGTCAGAAAAAAGACCTTCCTAGCCAAGTTCTCCAAGCCAAACAGGTGTTTTCTTTTATGTTAGAGGTTGATTTGTTTTTTAATTTTTACTGATAGTGGAAAACACGATCAGCCAAAGAGGGGAGGGAAGCATGTCTTACCCTCAGATTTTTGCAGGCAAAGCAATATGGAAGTACTGTGCAATAAAAATAGAAGGTATTTCACTCAAGACCTTATCTTCTGAATAAAACAAAAAAGCCCAACATCTGTTAATGATCGAACAAATTTAACTTCTCTAAAATTTACTTCTTGGTTAATTGGGCTACTAAAACCTCCTACCTACTTTTCCTTTTATTGTTGTTGTTTTTGTCTGAAGACACAGAGGAAAGCTGCAAAAGCAAAAACAGAATGAGGAGTAGGAAAGTGAAATGCACAAATGGAACTAAAGACAAGGTGTTTGCAGGCTGTGTTACCCCCTTAAAATCGGAAGAAGCTAATGGAGAGAAACTAGCAATCAGGAATCTGAGACTTTTGGATAAATTGAGAGTTTCCATAAACCTTTGTTCCATGTACCACATGAGAAATGCTGCATTAGAGACTGACACACAAAGGTGAAGTGCCCCTCCTAAGCTTCCCAACCAGTGGAAGGTTCAGTATTACACACAAACCACCCATCTGGCCTCAGCAAAGTGAGCTGAGAGAATAAAGAAGGGAGCACTTAATTGTTCCAGGAGTGGGGGCTGGAGGGTGGAGGATGGGAATCTTGATGAACAGGGAGCAGGAAAGACTATACACGATCAATAGTGCAGCAAGTGTGAAGTACAAAGGACTAGGAAAGACTTTACTGTGATAAGTGAAGAGACAAGAGCCTGGATTTGGGTTGTCAGGATTCTCACACCAATTTTAACTAACTACTCTGCCACCAAACCACTTAAACTTAAGCTTTAGTTACCCAAATGTATTCTCTCCTACCTACAGCCTTCAACTGCCACATCTAATAGAAATACAATTCAAGACACCCCTATGTAATTTTAATTTTTCCAGTTTCAATTTAAAAAGTAAAAATAAACAATAATGTTAATGTTAAAAATATATTTTATTTGACACAATACATCAAAAATATTATCCATATGCAAACAAGATAAGAACTATTCTTAAGAGTATTTTACATTTGTTTTTCTTTTAAAAGATGACATCTTCAGGGCAGCACCTGTGGCTCAAAATAGGACACTGGCCCCATATGCCAGAGGTGGTGGGTTCAAACCCAGCCCTGGCCAAAAAATAAATAAATAAAAGATGACATCTTCAAAATCTGGTATGTACTTTATACTTAACACCCCATGTCAGTTTGAAGCCACATTTCAAGTGCTCAAAAGCCACAGTAGTGGCTTCTTTATTGGACAGTCAAGTCTAGAGTTCCCTTTATATTTTCATCCAGTTGAACCTAAGGCCCAAAAAGACTGTCCTTTTAATTAGATGGAACTGCACTTATATTTATAGTGTTACTTGGCCATATAGCAGGCTGGGAAGACAAGGTCAAACTAGAGATTTCTCCAGGTACCAGGGAGTAGCTCAAGGAAGACAAGAACCTCACTACTGGATACTCAAACAGTTAATTGCTTACAAGTCTACCCAATTGTAGTAATAACTTCTTGAAATATTTTCTACACATAATATGCTCACTCACTAACAAGAGATTAATTGAAGAAGCTCTTTTGAAGAGTTACAAACATCTACAAAGGGAAAGGAAAACCTACCAAGAAACAGGAATGCATAAACAACATTTTAAGGCTCCTGGGATACAAGTTTGAGTTCTGTCTGAAATATCATGCTTACCTCATCCAGTAATCAAACACTTTAATAAAAGCGTGGGGGAAGGACAGAAAAAGTCATCATTTATGACACAAGAGGAAGAGTGGTTGAAAGTATCAACATGCTATCACTGAGGCCTACTAGGTCCCTAGGACCCAGCAGAATCTCCTAGTTTATCTTATATAAAAGGAGAGGAGTTGAGTGTGTTTCAATTATAACCCCTTCAATTTGTGTTCTGCTTAACCTGGTGAACTCCAGTTAATTAAGATGTTCCTATAAACAATTAAGCTTCCTGTAGGATCGTTAGCAAGATATAAAAATTTATGATGTAATAAAATGCAATAAAATGATAAAGTAGTGAACCCATCAAAGTACTTCACATGCAAAAAGATAGCTGTGGAAAAAGGTAGCCTTAATCCTGTCTAAAATTCACCTACTTCTGGCTTTTTAACAGGTAAGTAATCCTGCAATTCATTTTAATGGGTCTGCAATTCTCAAAATATGAGTTTTGGTATAAAGTGTTCATTACTTCTGTTCAAATAAGGGCTTAACTGACATTTTAAGGGGAATGGAAGGTATGGAACTATTCTAGATTTGCGGGAGGAAAACAATTTTACTGGGAAATGTTTGGCTCCACAGCCAAAATAACTAGTCATCTGAACTCTGCCACTGTGTACTGAAAAAACCTTCCCCAGCAGGAGAAAAGTTTCTATCATCTCTTCCACATCTGCACCTTAAGTGAAACACTAGATGTTATCACTAATACTGATGTTTAATATTATTATATTGACTTAACAATAATAATAGCACTAAAATTGTTGTGCCCAGAATACTGGACCAACCCCACTCTCATTTAATCCTCCCTCACACCACCCTGTGATATCTGAATTTACAGCTAAAAGAACTAGGGCTTTGGCTTGGCGCCTGTGGCTCAAGCAGCTAAGGCGCCAGCCACATATACCTAAGGTGGCGGGTTTGAATCCCCAGCCCGGCCCGCCAAACAATGATGGCTGTAACCAAAAAAAAAAAAAATGGCCAGGCGTTGTGGCGGGCGCCTGTAGTCCCAGCTACTTTGGAGGCTGAGGGAGGAGACTCGCTTGAGCCCAGGAGTTGGAGGTTGCTGTGAGCGTGATGCCATGGCACTCTACCCAGGGGGATAGCTTGAGGCTCCGTCTCAAAAAAAAAAGAGAACTAGGGCTTAAAGAAAGCATTACTAACAAGAGGAAGAGAAGCGATCTGACCCCTGGTGTGGCTACCAACTTTTAACCACTAAACTTTGTTTGTCATGTTCTCAAAATTGAAGTTTTACTTTTGTAATAGTTTAATAATAACAACTAACACTTATTAAGTGTTTACCATGTGCAAGGCATCTGGATTATCTCATTTCATCTGAGAAGAACCCTATGAGCCAGGCGCTATCATAATTCACATTTCACAGATGAGAAAACAGAAAGATTACATAACTTGGCCAGGGTTCCATCAACAGTTGGTGGTAGAGCCACGATGTAAACCTCCACAGTCTCATTGCAGAGCTGCCTCCCTTTCATTTATCAGAAGTTTTTTGCACCCTGAAGATAGAGTTCTGTGTGTTTCAATCTCAAGATACTCTGAAGAAATTCTTTCCCAGTGGACAGATAACTGATAACTCTTCAGGGGCCAGGTCCTGTCAAACTCACCTTATATTCCATCTGGATAAAGCAGATCTAGAAAAAAAAAAATCTGGGGTGTTAATAGGCAGAGAGCCAAGGATTTTGAAGGGGAGGCACTGTTTCTGCTGTGTTTAAAAAAATTTAGGGAGATCAAAGCACTATCTCAAAGGTGGGCAGGCGGAGAAACAAATCAAAATAAGCAGCTCAGGGACACAATAAGAAAATAGCTAATGCTATTAATCAAACACCAAACCTTTGCATTTGTGAGGATATCCTCCCTTTAGAACTTATCAGCAGTGATCAGGGAGTGAAAGAGAGAAGCAGAAGAGGGCACTGTGCCCTCAAGTCGAACAAACAAACAAACAAAAAAGAGCCAGCTCCTGTGCCAGGCAAGAAAATGGCCTTGTTTTTGCTCTCTATAATGAAAATAAGTGGAGAAATGTTCAAGGACCTTGCCTATGGACAGACCAGGAACCAGCCACCTCACCAGAGCAAGGAGATAGCTAAAAGCTGGTTTCCCTAAGCAAATGAGAATTTTCCAGCCAGGTACACTGGGGTACTAGTATTACAATCTGTAAGAATTAAGTCTACTAGAAAGACAATTTTTTAAAAGTGATATTGCATTAGTCCTCACTTTTTTCTAAACCAGTGTGCCAAGGGAGGAAGACTGGAGGAAAACAGTGTTTTCTATCTTTGTGTTTCTGCCCTAGCAGCATTTTCCCAAAAGATCAAGTTCTCACTTTGCCACTGCTAAGCTGGCATTTACTTCCCTATACTGAGAACTCAAACCAATACCCATATTTCGCTGTTCACCAATCTAAAAAAACCACTTTGGAAAAATTTTCTTCCAAAGTGAAATTCATTCTTGCTGGGACAATCTTCAGGCCAGAGATTTGCTGTAGGTTAATATCTGGAAACATTATCTTTCTTTATTAGAGGGAACTTTAGATTTTTTCATTCTCCTTTCTTTATTTTGACAAATTTACAAATCATCATACAGATAATTACTGCCAAATCACTCAGAATGAGCATGATGTCACAGGAATGTCCTGCTTTATGGGTTACAAGAGAGAACTTTCTATTTGGGATGGGAAAGGAAGAAGACTAGGGAAGAAAAGAGGATAGGGAAGGAAAGGTTACTACTGAACTACTTCAGTTAGACTCATTTCTGGACTTGAGTCAGGGAGACTAATATAGGGTTGCCAACTGGGGACAAACTACTTTCACAGCTATTTTATAAGCAGAACACAGATTGGGACAAACAATAAAGACATGTAACCTTTCATAGGATAAAATGAAAAATTATAGGTTTTGATCTGCTCTGCTTAAGTCCTTATAAAGTACCATGCCTCTAACAAATTTGAGGAATTTGTAAACAAAATACTGAGATCTCATGATTCCAAATTTAGGATTGATATAATCAAAAGCTTTTTGATTATAGGATGCTCATGACCAACAGTCCTGATTTAGGACTTAATTAAGCAAACTGAGTCTGACCAGAAAAATCTTTTAGGTGTGGGCTTGCCTGATTTAGCAAATAAAATATAGCATACTTAGCTACATTTGCATTAAAAAATTATCCACTGTTTATCTGAAATTCAAATTTAATGGGATATTTTATATTTTAATTTGGATGCAGGTCTTCATCATGTCTTATCATAACCAATAAGAGCTAAGATTTCAAAATAGACAATACTGAGAAAAAAGGAAAAATAATTACTTCCAATGGATTACCAAAAAAAGGTTTGAAACTAATGGGTTATAGGAGTATCACGTCTTTTAGTACATTAAACTGTATAGCTGGTTGGTGTATGACACTAAATTAACTTTATGCTCCTCACCATTTCCTGTGGTGAAGAACTGAAGGATACCTGGCACAATTCTTTACATATGATATATGTTTAATAAATTACTGATTGATGATTCAGATGATATGGGTCAAGTCTGCTCATTTCACATTTTAAAAATCTAAAGAGTTTGGATAAAATAAGGACAAGGTAAAAGCTGACCTGATTAGCAAATAATTAAAATAATAAGGCAAAACTACCTTTTCCTTGAATGAATAGCAAGTAGTAAAATGAAATCGCATTTATAGAACATAATATAAGAAGAAGTCTGAAGAACTGCCGTGCAATAAGCTTTCTTCTAGGCGGAACTCATTCAAAGAAAATAACACTTGTGCTAATTCAGATCTCTTGGAAGTGAATGTGAATTCTAGCATTCATGCAGCTTATCGGAATGGTACATCTTTTTCATTTAAAGTCAAGAAAAAATAATCTGTACTGAGAAAGCTGCTGGAGTTCATTAAGTTATGTACTTTTTATTTTTCAAATTCATATTCTTATCAAATACTTATCTGGAGTATTTGATAAGAATACTCAAAATAGTAGAATTGAATTGTATTGGTTAGAGAGTTTTGTCAATAAAAGGGGTAGTTTTAATAAATAGGCTTCATCAGAAGTAAAAATTACTGATAACAGTAAAGGAAAAAAATATTTTAAACAAATTACCTTTCTAAAATCTGTCCACTTTTTTTAATCAAATGCACAAATTAAATATGAACCATGATGGAAAAAATTTTTCCAATTGTCTTGGATCACCATTAAAAACATGTATCATTTAGTTTACTTTCTTTTTAAATTATTTTTGAAATAGGGTCTCACTCTGTTGCTCAAATGAATAGTTTAGAAATAAAATCTTCATTTGAATTATGAATATTAAAATTAATCCACAAATATTAAGCAGTAAAAATGGTTTAATACAGGAGTTCTCAAACTTTAAATCATGTCTCCAGTTTTTCACAAAGGCAATAAGCTCCTACTAGAGATTCTTCAAGGGGGAATGATGAGGACTCACCCTCACCCAACAGTAGGGAATAACATGGACTAATTTTTTAAACTATGTAAATCTTTGGCTGACCTTCAATTCTGTGAATGGCCAAATTCCTACTTTAACTCTGGGAGGCCGAGGTGGGTGGACTGCCTGAGCTCACAGGTTTGAGGTCAACTTCAGCAAGAGCAAGACCTCACCTCTAAAAATAGCTGGGTGTTGTGGTGGGTGCCTGTAGTAGTCCCAGCTACTTGGGAAGCTGAGGGAAGAGAATCAATCACTTGAGCCCAAGAGTTTGAGGTTGCTGTGAGCTATGATACCATAGCACTCTACCAAGGGTGACAAAGTGAGACCCTGTCTCAAATTAAAAAAAAAAAAAAATTCCTAGTCTAATATGTGGGGAAAGGGTCAAAACATAGTGAACTGAATTTCTTCTACAAAAGAACAAAACAACAACATTCCTCACCAGTAAAAAAGACCCCTACTGATTTTACCCTGGTATCTTATTTTGGCACTTTTGAACAAAAAGGAATTGTATTTGTCAGAAATTTTTATTGTTCTTTTTCTTTTTTTTTTTTTTTTTGAGACGGAGCCTCAAGCTATCCCCCTGGGTAGAGTGCCATGGCATCACAGCTCACAGCAACCTCCAACTCCTGGGCTCAAGCGAGTCTCCTGCCTCAGCCTCCCAAGTAGCTGGGACTA